>JAEAOA010001753.1:470000-472500 GCA_016746295.1 Potamilus streckersoni | reverse complement strand
AAGAAATGTGTAGATACTGGTTTTATGCAATAATTGTTTGTCTATGAAGTGATATATTTCTCACACATTTTGTTTCATATAATGTAATCATAACACGATTTCCTCGTGGTTATGTGTTCGCAAATTTAGCTATTGAGAAGAACATCTCGAACATTTAATTTCGTGAAAATTAGCGAAGTGAACAATCCTAGTCTTAAATTTCCTAAATATCGAAAACGGAACAAATGGAATGATGTGAAATATTGAAACTTGCAGCTTTATAACAACGATTAAATTCTGCATTATACGGTATTCCTGATAATATTCAACATACTGCTAAGTTTTTTCGTAAAAACTACATGTACACAGAGTACACAAAAATAATAAATTACACAAAAGAAAAATTGACAGGTCGCAAAAAATTCGAATCTTAAGAGTGGTCTAGCTCCGGTGCGACTGATGCACCTACGTCTTAGAAAAGTAGTCGTCAAAGGGGAACAGAGCTTTTCTCTTGATGAGCATTTCTGTCAGTGTGCGAAGCATTATATGCTGGCCGTACTGTTTGAATTTCAATATAAAGTTCGTTTTGTCATTTCAGCAACAGGCATAGAGCAACGTTCGTGGAGGTTGGCGGACAGATGATTACAAGAGCCAAATGTATCGAAAAATTCCTTTTCCATGAGCACACCTCCGCAAAAACGTTTGCTAATATTGTTGCTGAAATGCGGACGATTTCTGAAACTCTATGCTAGTACACTGTTGTTTAATGGTCTGTAATACAATTATGTGTCGTGCGTATATTTTGGCTATCGGCTACGTTATCAAATAGTATAAAATATCCTTGACGCTCTTTGCCATAGTGTTCATGTTCAACTCAACGTCACTCCTGACGCTATCAATCCTTCATGCAGAATACTGCTATTCTTAACATGAAATAATTTTAATCATCTTCGTCAACCCCAGGTGTCCAACCCCGAGAAAGATAGGACGCTGAAGACGTAGGTGGCCGTCTGGTCTGGTTGGTTCCATAAAAGGCCCATGACCCGTCAGAAACTGAAGGTCTCAAGAAATGGTATATCGACTAAAAATGTCGACTAAAAATGTGTCCCTCATGATTTTCTCTGGGAGATTTTATCCTTTATAGACCCCTGGTTTTCCAAATTTGTCACTCAGTGTAGATCAGCTGAATATCTTTGAACATGGGACAAACTTCGCATCATCACATCATCGAAGCTGACAATCTTGTTTCCCTTGATATCAATGATGATTATTTTTCACTATGTCCCATCTGATATTCTGCACAATGGGAGGCTAGTGTCTCTCAAGCGCGTTCCAGATTTTTAGAAAGACAGTGTATAATAAAGCCTTGTTGAGCAGGGCACTATTACATCATTTTCTCCAAGCTCAGGAAACCTGACCAAAACCAGCTGGGTTTTATCAATCGTTCATTGTTTTTTTTATTGACAAAATAGTTGTTATCGTGCCGTTTACTCTTAGCAGGCGTCTGAGTGCTCGTACTGGTCGAGATATTTTCTGTATGACAAATAAAAGTTAGCGAGGTGGGAAGCTGCAGCGTTAGCATAATGATGAAATGGGAAGGGGATTTTGAAATGAAAGTTACATGGGAACCAATCACCATTTATGACGGAGGATGATTTTAGACCTCGAACGAACAATTTAGAAAAAATGCTGGTAGTTTTATCTAACTCAGGAGAGGCAGTTCAAATATTAGCCCAATTTAAAATCTTTTGACTTTGAAATGGATGGCAAACCAATGCTCCTCGAGAACAGGCAAAGCGAAAGAATCATGCCATTTTCGTACGGAGCTATTGTGAACATGTACGGGATGACTAAGGCCACACTCATTGGACAGAATAAGAGACATATAGTGGACAGCTAATCAGTACAAGTTAAAACTTTAAATGCTTCGGTCGATGTCTGTTAAGCGAGCAAAACATTTGGCTTGCTTGAGCAGCTACAGCAAAATCATTTGCTAATAATAACGTAAACATTCCCCACTGCTGACTTGAAAGGAATAATCGACTCTGACACGAGGCAGCAATTTGATTCCAAACCCTAGGCAGTAACATGTTTGATTAAATGTAATTCATTGCAGCTTGTCACCATTCATTATTTCGTTGTTTGTTGGTGCCATGAAGAGTGTGATGATAAGTATGATTATAACATCGAAAATGATGTTAGCATACAGCTATTATTATTATTATTATTATTATTATTATTATTATTATTATTATTATTATTATTATTATTATTATTATTATTATTATTATTATCAGTTGTTGTAGCAGTAATAGTAGTAGTAGTAGTCTTGTTGATCTTATTTTAAAAAGAGATATACTGAGGTATAAATAACGACACAGTTAAATATGTACGAGACAAAAATGGAAGAAATATAAAAACTGTCAGAGAGAGAGAGAGAGAGAGAGAGAGAGAGAGAGAGAGAGAGAGAGAGAGAGAGAGAGAGAGAGAGAGAGATTTGCACATTTTGGAAAACTAGATG
>JAEAOA010001753.1:405000-467500 GCA_016746295.1 Potamilus streckersoni | reverse complement strand
TACTCAGTGGTAATTTATTTTGGATAATAAAAAGAGGACGAAAACTTTTTATGGAGTTGTTATTAGTTGGCTTCAACGGCATTTTTAATTTGTGTGTGGCTATATCATGCTTAAAACATTTTAAACCCGATACCCTGTAGATTCATGTATCGCATAACATGCTAAAGCTAGCATTTATCTTCCACTGATAACAATATTACACTTATCTATATTTGTTTGCAACTTTAAGCACTAGAAGAAGAGAATCATTAGCACGAAACATGTTTTCCTTGATTCATTCAATCACTATATTTGGTCACTGAACGGGATTCAGTCTCCTTTCTAAAAGTCCTCTCTTGAGAGTAACAGTCGCCTGGATGATTTTCAGCAATCAAATTGCATGTGATAATACATATATAACGCTATTAAATTTGTATTGACATATGTTACATGAACGGATGTAGTTGAAGCTGTTTCTTGTAACATGTGAACGCTTTTAAGTCAGGTATATGTTACCGTGAATATAGAAAATGGACCCCCATCCATTGTCAAAACCATATGCACACAGGAGACCAGATGAACTCAGTGTTGCCATTATTCCAACCATGGACCCTATTAAAATAAGAAGAAAAGAATAAAGATTACAAAACTCATTATTCACTGACTCCGCCTGTTCCGATTGTTTCTACTTAGTTTTCCAGATAACGTTCTGGAGAGAAACACCAAAACCTGCGGAATGTTTATATCCATTTTAGGCAGTGATATCGTCATTAAGAAGGTAACTTAAAAATGTGTCTGATATAACAATGATTTCAGAATGATCGGAAGATATAACTGATGTTATAAAGGTCGTTACTATATAATATTTATAACATATGGATAGATAATTACTATTTGTTTAAATTATCATTCAAAGATATTTTAACAAGACAAACTGATTCCCATATGACGCTAACAGTAACGCTACACACCAAAGAGACCGCTTGCTTCCTGAGTCCGTCTCGGGTTGGATTACCATTTCAGCTAATTTGGCAGTGAATGTTGAAATAATTTGATCAGAAATTAACAAGTACGATTATGACACATATGTTATCGAGATACAAAACGCTGTCTTCTTCGTTTTTGTGCTTATTCCTGAGACAATGAGGTAAAAACAACAACAGGCGAAGCTATAAAATTTGCTCTGGCGGGAACGCTTCGAGAAAAGCAAGAGCTTCACCTAATTGACATCTCTCACACCGCCTGATCCAGCCACCAAACGATGTTGAAACCACGGAAACTTTTACTTAGGCACTGGACTGAGTTGCTATTGCATAACGATGAATGGTGAAGGGAACAAGATGACTTAGTACGGTACTGATAAATTGATAAACATGGTTTGCAATAGAAAAAATGCACAAGTACTTCCACATGCGTCTATGATTAAGGTAGGTGGGCATTTGTATCGTGAAATTGAAAATACTTAAAAATGAGAGAATATAGATAATATCTTCTTACGATACAATGTCTTATATTTAAGAAAAAGGCTGCAACGCCTACACATGTAAATGACTCCGTTTAGATAACTGACTATACACATTTACGAAATCGGTAACCTTGTCATATATCATGCATGTGATAGATTTGTGTTAGTCGATGCCTACGTCCAGGCATCTTTTCAAGTTGCACTATGATGTTTGTCATTATATACATTACATACAGCAGTACAAAACAATGTGATATAGCAGTACAAAACAATATGACAATGATCCAAAAGATATTGACCTAACTGGCCGGATATGTTGAACAAAAACATTCGCTAAAACCTGAATTATGCCATAACATTTTTAAATAGTCACCAGTCATATTAATTATCGAGCAAGTATATTAAATTGAATAGCATACAGGCAATAACCTGTATAATTATAAATTAAGTAGTTAAAATAGATTCCAGTATCTGCTTTATTTATTAAATATTGTAAACATAGGAATCATACTTGATAGATTGTTATGTTTAGCCTGTATTTGTGCTCTTGTTCATGTCAGGTGTTCATAAAACAGATCAAATTACATATTCACTTCTGAATGCAACTTAATTGTTCTCTTGTAAACACGCTTTGCAAAATAGTTGTAAGCGTAATATGGAGATAGGAAGAAAGGTTGAGTTTCAAATCGGATCGATCAAACATCACGCTTTGCTAAACGTTGATGGCTTACCTATAGGTAATAATTTGAACCACAGTGCTCCAAAAATTGGGATTCGTATGTTGTTTTGAGAATTATCAACTTGGTGAGGTTGCAATATTTGACTCCTGGTGTATTGCTGTGGTTGAGTTAGAGTTATAGCTCGTTTAAACTGCTGTGTATATTCGATCTCTAAGTTGTTGAAATGGTTGATTTCATTCGAGCTCTTGATTGTTAAAGCTATTGAGTTCATTCGCGTTTAGGCTTCTTGAGTTTGCTGAGCTCTGGTTCTGCTATTTGACGTTGTTATGTTCGCAACTAGGAGAAGTAATAAGGTGGGGACTGAGTAAGTCATTTAATCGATGCAGACTATTTCCATTACAACGACTGATGGCTTTATACAGCATAAGACGGTAGTACACATATATAAACTACTTGAAATAATATCAAAATGGCCTGAAGAAAGTCTAACTCTGATACAGTATAGAAAGCGTGAAAATAATAAATCACATCCAGTACGCATGCGTGCAATAAAGATTATTATCACAATGTCCATGATTAAACTTCATGATAAACCATTTATTGACTATTAAAGCCTGCACAATTGACAAAATAATGCAAATGGAAATATTGAGAATTTAGATCTTTTAATGCAACATTTATATACACACTACCTACCTAACATAGGAACAGCAATAAGTCTGCCTCTCTCTTGTATTGGTGCCCAAACGCTGATCAGCGAATAAGCTGAAGACAGAAACGTTCCCTGTAAAACAAATTAGAGGTGTTTATGTAATAAATCACATTTCTCTTTTAAACAATACAATAACTATCTATACAAATTTTGTGCTACATTCGATTTTTATATTCCTGTAAAGTTCTCAGGTGATAGTCTCATTTTCTGTGATACAATTTTGGATTTGTATCGTAAAACTGTTTTATGTGTCTGTACATATACGGCATTTTGTGCTCACAACTTTTTGCAACACTATACCGGTATCAAAAGGATTACGAATTATATCAAGCGTTTACTGCTGAGGAAATACGATAAAATACAAAAGTGATAGACACAAATCTCCATATTACGATCACAGCTGACCTACATGCACATTGGTAAATAAGGCAATGCTCAAACATAGAAATCTTTTCAATAAGTTGTTTCTTAGAACGTCAAAAGTAGCCAAAATGAGATAAACAAATGTCAATCACTTCAGTGGCTAGGATATAGTTTTGATCGTTTATTTGTTTGGTTTTGTGTAGATATCAGTCAATGTTTCACTAGTGAAGCAGAAATATTACATTGACGAGAGGTAAGGCTACGACTGACAATACAAAATATTTGCACTTAGTGACTGACACATTTTCTCATATCTGCTAAAAACGTAAATTTCTTTATTATACTTTTACATCCCAAAATATTCGCTTGCATGTTTTTGTTCTAGCATTATGTGTAAAGGCGATTAACGGCTGCATTACTACAGTGATAAAAATAATTCTGAAATTTTATAATAATTTTAATATTTCACGTATAATGCTACAAATTGTATATCTTGTCAACCTAATGTGTGTTTCGAAAAAAGAACGAGGAGATTTTAATTTTCGCAATTCATTTATTGCGATGATTGATACAATAAACAGTGCTGTGATGGAAAAGCTAAAGAAGTACGACTGACCACTCCAACAGACGGCAAACACAAAATTGTATGCTTGTGTAGGTGTGAGAGAGAAGAAAAAGAAGAAGAAGAAGAAGAAGAAGAAGAAGAAGAAGAAGAAGAAGAAGAAGAAGAAGAAGAAGAAGAAGAAGAAAGGGACGACGAATAAAATGGATATAGATGGAAATATCAGCAGCAGTAACATGCAAAAGTTTCAAATACACTTTGTAAATGGCAAAAATAAAAGAAATTCCAAACGTTATATACCTACAGTGGCGATATTATTTTAATTCCACTTATATATTTTAGGATCTTATTATAAATTAAGTAGTATATTTTATTATCAACAAGATACTTACCCCAGCAAGGCCTGTGATCACCCTGAGAACATACACAATGTACACGTTTGCTCTAGCACATAGTGGTAATATAACAATGGTTAGACAGGAAACACAAATGGCAACCACTGCGACAGTTTTTCCACCTAACCTATTAGTAAAGTAGCCGGTAATAAACAGTGCAACAGTGTAGCCATAGAAGTAGCAGGAGAGTAAACCTCCCTGTATGGTTTTACTCCATTCAAATTCAGCCCCCTGAAATCAAACGAGAATATTGATTTTAATGAAAATATCTTCTGTAATAATGCAAATTTATTTATTGAGCTTGAAATAATAAATTCCTTCTGAGATTCTGTAAGTTTAGACAGGTTTGCCTTCAGTGGATTATAAATGTAAACTACTGGAAGAAAACGACACATACAAACAAACACACGTGTGAAAATATAATTGTATGCTACATCTCAAGTTTGCTGGAAATGTCAATGTAATTGACATCGAGAATTTACACGATTTGCTCCTATATAATTTGTACCGTTAAATAATCTTGAATAAAACGTGTTTATCTGTTTTAAAATGATCTGCAACTGTGACAACTCTGGGTTTTAAACTATGCGACATAAACAAGCGAACCCAGCAGGTTTAGTAAAATCAACAAATGCTTTATTACGCTACGTTACAAACTGAACATATAAGAGACCCATCATTGTAAACTGAATCCCTCCAGTATAGGCTCTTCCTAATGTATTCTAACATTATTGAATGTCTTGATGTACGAGAATTATACAATTCAGATTGTCTCTTAGCGAGTTCTCAACAATCCCAAAATAAAATAGTCTTTTATTGAAAAAATGGATTACCGCTCTGCTGGTTTAGTGGTTAGATCTTCCGCTTGGAATGCGGGATGTTGTGGGTTAGAATCGAGGATGAGCCATACCAAAGACTTAAAAAAATATTTGCAGCTATCTCGCCTGACTCTCAGCACTCTACCTTAATGCCATGACAGGTCAGAATGGTTTCAAGATAATGTGAATGGGTGTGACATAACGGTACATGTACGCAGCATGTTGGCCCAGTGCTAGACTTCACTATAAACTTCTTATCCTTCAGAAATCATAGCAATATGACTGAAATGTTTTTAAAGCTAGGTTAAAAATCCACATCACACACAAGTCTTTGAGCACTATGCAATTCAAATGAATAATTTCAATAAATAATTCCTTTCCAATTATATCTGAGGACATTTGCAAGCTCAGATCATAGATTCACAAAGACTAATATGAAGTGGATTATTCCCGATAAACGAAATTTCCGATAGAAAAATACCACTAACCCTTGAACTGAAGTATGTCTACTACGTACAATTTGCCAATGTCTAGAATTCAATCCTCTAACCACAGCCTAAAACACGGACAAAAATGAAGCATATAAATTAAATATAAATAACATGAAACAATCATCATCTTCTCAATTCTGCGCTTTAGAAAGCCTCAACTTTGGTCTTTGGTATAAATACTGGCTTTTTTGGCCTACAAATATTTACCAATTAGCATACCACTTTCCACGGTATTTAAATCTAAATATTTCTAAAATTTCTAAAATTGTACATTGTGTTTCTGGTGGCTCAAGCTGTCTCTCAAGTTATCTTGCGTAAAAGATGCTAGAAGATTTGTTTCCAAAGTTCTGTCCGATGAAGAGATTTTAGGTATTATTTGATATTTCCGATATGTTTGGTTGTCTTCACAAATTGGTGATAAGTGGAATACAGTCAAATTTTTCTTATTGTTTTCTACGGAATATCATTTTTATCTGTTGTGTTGTGATTTGATGTGTGCTGTGATTTGAATTTATAACGTAACTTTAAAAAATGTGTCAGTCATCTTGCTACGATTTCTGCAGTGTGGCAGTTTATAGTGATGTCTAAATTTGTAGTTGGATTACATTTTATGGTACAGGTTAGACATTGATATGTCTGACAATTGATAGGTGATCGCGGGAAGGGCATCTTAATATTACTGACGACATGAGAAACTAAACATATGTTCATGGAACACCAAAGACCCACCATATGCATTAAAAACCATCCAACATGTAAACTGTAATTGCGTAAGTACGCATTCATGGAATAAAATACCGTCCTACACTCTATTAGATTAATGAAAAGCATGTAGAATAAAATATATTCATTTGAGATATGTAGAAATCTTAATTGTTTATACAATGCTGATATTTCTTTTGATTAGAAATATCTCACGAAAACAATAACATTCTCTCTGACTCTTACTCTATATTCTGCAACGATGATCTCAAAAGCCATATGACATCCATCCTGGTTTTTCTCCCAATCAGTTTCTTGTTGTGTATTATAAATTGACCAATTTGATATGGATAGATTGACAACAGGGTCTCGCGAGGATGAATTATTTTCAACTGTTGAGTACAGGAATGATCCAGTTATGTTGGTCATATTCGAACCACTTTCTGTATTATCATTTACTGCTTCTAGTGCGTTATTTGATAGGTATTCTTGCTTGACCATGCACACGATGGCCATACTAAGGTTTACTCGGTGGACGTTTATCCAAAAGATGCCAAGGAATGTAACGTATGCCAACTGCCACCTCTTCGAACAAACCTGTTTGGGGCCTTTAAAAAATTAAAAAGCATTACTTTTAGAGTACCAAATGTGTTGAAACTATTACTCAATTGCTCGAAACTTTATTTCTAAACAAACATCAATGATCGTATTTTTTTTCGTAATTGATATTATAATATACCATTACTTCAAAACAATGTATCATTTATGTCAGAACTGATTGAAGTAGAATTTCAATTATTTGAAAATGATTGATTTATATTGTTCTCTCTCACAACCTTTTGACGAAACCCGTTTTAAAGTCTAGCTATAGAGGGTAATTGCTACTAATGGGCAGTATTTGTAATACTACCCCTATAATCCGGCTTTATTTTCATATTCAGCCTGTTTGTAAAGAACATATTAGTCCTTTGTGGAAAATCGAGTATTTATTTTATTATTAGTTTTGGTTATGGAAAGCGTACTGCTTACGATATCTAGTAAGATAAAGACAACTCTGAGAGAGAGAGAGAGAGAGAGAGAGAGAGAGAGAGAGAGAGAGAGAGAGAGAGAGAGAGAGAGAGAGAGAGAGAGAGAGAGAGAGAGAGAGAGAGAGAGAGAGAGAGAGATTAGATTCGGAGTTATCATTGTGCAATTTACTTTCGTCATAACATATATCATTTATCCTGACCTGTATCTACTTCTGCATCATCATGCAATGCTCTTCTTGCCGCTACGTCTATATTTTCGTTAGACATTTTCGTCCTTCCACCTGATCACTTGTGACTTTGGAATCCTATTTAGTTAAATAATAGAACATGAAGTTAGCTTATTTATGGCAAATAACTAAATTATGTAAAATCTACTAATGTGTTCGGATATTTTATAACACATATCCTCACACATTTGTACCTGTCTTATGAGGTCAAATATTTACAAATCATTAACTGGCAACAATAATAATATCTTTTGTGTAGGTATTTATACTAGTGTAGAGTAAAAATATACAATGCCTTATTTTGCTTTGTTTACATTTCATCGCTCATTATATATTATACACTCAAAGTTTAAAAGACAAGGAGACATTTTCCTGGTTGCAAGATGATTAGAGACATCCCTCTTGAATCTACTGAGTTGAATTTCATCGCTCATTATATATTATACACTCAAAGTTTAAAAGACAAGGAGACATTTTCCTGGTTGCAAGATGATCAGAGACATCCCTCTTGAATCTACTGAGTTGAATTTCATCGCTCATTATATATTATACACTCAAAGTTTAAAAGACAAGGAGACATTTTCCTGGTTGCAAGATGATTAGAGACATCCCTCTTGAATCTACTGAGTTGAATTTCATCGCTCATTATATATTATACACTCAAAGTTTAAAAGACAAGGAGACATTTTCCTGGTTGCAAGATGATCAGAGACATCCCTCTTGAATCTACTGAGTTGAATTTCATCGCTCATTATATATTATACACTCAAAGTTTAAAAGACAAGGAGACATTTTCCTGGTTGCAAGATGATTAGAGACACCCCTCTTGAATCTACTGAGTTGAAACATGTTAAATTTCAAAGTTTTGTGATGCAGTCTGAAATGATTGTGAGTGTATTCTTCTAATGTAATTGTCTTTCTTCCAAATTATTTCAGCATGATTATTGTGATAATGGTGTTGGCGCCTTTTACTTTTTAAACTTTATTTGGGGTCATTAGAGGGAGGTGTAAACATAAGGGCAGGATAGGCTATATCGGGTGGCCAGTGCAACTAGTAGAGGAAGATCCCTGGAAAATTCTAGTAAGAAGTGCTAATACACTGGAAGTTGCTGGCAAGAGTTTTTTTACATGGCCCACTTTGGCCGAGCCAGTAATATCAACGTATTTTGACAGAGGCAGATGATACAGGTGAGAGATGTGGACCACTCGTCGAGCAAGGACTTTGACCTTTTGAGTTGAGTTTCTAATTAAAATGTTTTAAATGTTTTTTAAATAAGTTTGCACGATATGTTAAGATGATTATTGGATATCGAAGTTGGCAGCAGAAAGCAAAGCGATCATGAAATTGTCATTCCTTCATATTCCTCACCTGTTCCAAATCTATTAGCATAATTGTTTCGTATTTCACAAACATTCCTCTCATACACTTTGAGACCATACAATTACTGCCAAAAAACTACTGGCAAAGTATTATAGAAAAATTTTGGTGATGCCTGAATCTAACTTGCGTTACTTTGTTCCTTTTAAAATTTTCATAGATAAAATTGCGGTTACGTTTTAGGTCAAAGTTTACATACATTTTACTGATCATCCACACACTAATCTCTTTCAATTCTTCCGTTACTAACTGACTAGATATGAAATTCTCTGATATCATGCCCCTAAAACTCATAATATTAAACTGTAAATTTGTTAAACATAAATATAAAATATTTTTTCTTCTGTTTATCTGTATTTGAATATATTGATAATGCCAAGGTTTTAATCTGGATTAGCATTGATAAAATTTAGAATTATCTTTACATAGTAATCTGGTATTGATAGAAAACGTCAGCTGGGATAATGGGTTTTCCTCAACATTTTAATAATCTGGGATGTTGGCATTTTTTAAAATAGAATTTTAGATGGCTTGTCATCATAACTTTATTATTTATTCTTTTGATGTGACAATAAAGACTATCACTTGGTGATTCATATGAGTCTAGAAATTGACTCTTCGTTCTTTGTACAAGAATCTTGTTATACTGACTGAAAGCCACCAGACGGACATATAAAAGACCCATTTATTGACCCTTCTAAGCAGAAAGCAAGATCAGAATAAAAGAACAAAGTCATGGCGTGCATGTCGAGCGAATAAACTGTCTTGTGGCCTTTACCAAAGGTCATAATATCAGCAACTAAGTTGCCTAATTAATCTGCGTTTAGAATTGTTGTTTTTTTTTTGTTAATTAAGAACACGCACTAGCACATACATGTTTGTGCCATTATACACACACACACAAAAACACACATACATATATGTGGGTCAAACAATACATTTTTATTGCGCACCTTTTTTCAGTTTGCCAAAAAATGATTTTAATAAATATAAAAGGTGGGCAAAATTGGATGGCTGTTTCTCTAAAGGAAGTGTTGCTTGGACCTTTCGATGATAAAATGTAAAACAAGCTGGTAATAAGCCATAAAAGTAGGAGAAACCACACTATTTTGTTTTATATAAATAGGTTTATTGATAGAGTATATCCCAAATAAGTCATTTTTCACTAACAACACTAATAATAATGTCAAAAGAACCACGCAAACATTATTAATTATAGTCACGTGCATGATTACGAAACTAAATAAATAACGTATCATTATATAAAATGGATCTAAACATACATTTGTTGTATTTGAGTGTGGGTTCCCATCTGGTGTCATCGTAGTTTCAGGTGCTGGTTGTATTATTATTTGGCTTAATGTTGATGAACATTCCTTTTTCCAGATTTCGAAACTCTGTTTAGTGCAACTATAGTTTGCATAATATCTGTAAAAATGTGGGCTGGTGTTTTGAGCTGTTCTTCTTCTGGACGTTTGTCAGGCTTGTTTGTTAATTAATCAGATCTATGAACATCAATCCTTTAACTAGTCATAAATGTTTGATACTGCGTTTGCCTATAAGTGTCAGCAAAGACAAGCTTATGGTGGCGATCAGTGCAAACACTACCTACTAATGTGGTTTCGATACCCTGTTCTCTGCAAGAAACTTGTGTACTGTTCGTACTGAGATTGTAATGAATGAATTGGTCAATGGTGCCTAAATAATATTTGTATTAACTATACGCACAACATACTCTGTATTGATTTTTCTTTACAGCTATAAAACATTACTTAGTACTTAATAGGTAGAAATATATTAGTTGAGCTGTGAATATTGTATTGACGAAATGGGGTGGTATTTAAATACATAATGGTGAGTAATATTTAAACTATTGACGGCTAAAATATATTGAAACAATTATGTTCATGGAGGCTACAAACAGTACCGTAAATTTGCCCAGTGAATGTAATGTCAAAGCGGTGACCAATAAATGGAGATCGCTAAATCGTGTGAATGCATCATACAGGTCGATTAAAGAAACAAAGAAAAAAATATACGAATTCTACAAAATAAAGCAAAAGGACATTGTTAAGTTGGTAATATTGGCAGTGACCTTAGAAATGGAATGAAACGATCTTAGGTAGAGTTTTGATGTAAGTAAAACTATAACGAAACTGCAGAATATCTTGCATGAAAAGGTATTCCATCAAAAGAAACATGATAACTCCCCTACCGCGTCTGACGCATGTGACTTTTTAATAAGGCCAGAACAAAAAATATTCAAGAACAGGTAAATTAAATGCTTTGGAGTCACAAGTCCAATCGCCACTACCACCGGTTTCCATTGAAAAACAACCGCAAATACAACAGTAAAACAATTAAGCCAATTTGCACATGCACATGATGTCCTAATTCCAAGAAGCGTAAGAAAATCTGACATCCTTGCGATATTATACACGTTTGAACAAAACCGTCCTTGCTTTGAGAATGAACAAATATGTCGTCCAGCATATGCTATCCTTACTGAAGCGGCTGATTACGTTCGCCCAAAAGCACACCAATTCCAAATATCAGAATTCAAGTTTCAGCGGTGGAAAATCACGTGACCATTATCATGGCAATTTCCATATAAGTCAAAGACGCCAGACAACTTCTGACAAATCTGATTCTTGGAATTGACGAGGTGCTACAAAACTTTGGCACACATAGATTTGCGGCTTGGTCGGTGCATGCACAATCCTTGAATCGCAAAGACAACAGTGCCATCAGGGATGAAATTGGCAGAGACACTGAAAAGATTCTAAAAAGCCGGAAAATACTTCGACGCAGGATCGGGATGGACTCTAGAGAGATGCGCTCACTCTGTGGTCCATCTTGTACCCTGTAATCCGTTTCACCAGCCTTGGTCCGGCCAAGGTCAGTTATCAACGAGAAGAATTTTGACACCGGATGTTTTGAATGGGAAATTTTGTCGGCGTTTTCACATATTGAATTCAATTTGCAAGTAATCACACTTAAATGGGATCAAAACCCTAACCTGCAAAATTGTATTGTAAAATGAAGGATAGGTAGTAGTTTGTGTATATAATCTATTCTGACTATTTTTTTTCTTTGCTTTCATTGTATTTGCACAAACATTTAATAATAAAACGGCGTTGAATTCCGAGATCAAATGGAAAGAAGCTTACCGTCAAGTTGTTATCTCCCTTTCATACAAGCAGGATGTGACGTCATTTGAGACGATCCCCGTACAACAGGTATATAAATACTCAGTGTCAAATAGAAACGATGTTTCAATGCGCAGCTCTGAATTGTGTGAATAAAAGCAGTTCCCGACAAATATTTATTTTCTTCACCTTTCTATAGGATCCTAAAGGGTTATTTGTATGGGCGATCAAATTAAAGAGAGAAGGGATTTATGACCGAGACATTAGGGTTATTTGTATGGGCGATCAAATTAAAGAGATGGGATTTATGACCGAGACATTTCGAGCATGAAAGTT
Organism: Potamilus streckersoni; assembly: GCA_016746295.1. NCBI lineage: Eukaryota > Metazoa > Mollusca > Bivalvia > Unionida > Unionidae > Potamilus > Potamilus streckersoni. The sequence goes on along the minus strand of JAEAOA010001753.1, from coordinate 455,215 downwards.
TTTCAAAGGACTAGATACTCTTCAAACTATTGGGTCTGAGCCAAAATGTTAGCGTTTGAAGCCTGATGCAGTGCCGACTCTTTTTTGAAAATATTTTTCTACTATGATAACAAGATATAAGTCGGGAAGCACGCCGGCAAGTCGTAGTCGACATAGGCCAGGGAGCATCACAGGAGTCTGCAGTTTTATCAATAAAGCACGACGAAATTTCTGACTACATGAAATTTCGTCGTTTTTTGTTGATAAAACTGCAGACTCCTGTGGGAGCATTAAGGACTCAATAATTCAGGAGCACCGTCAACGTTTCAATACCTGAACGTGTAATTTCAGCCAATAAAGTTTAAAACCTCAGTAGCTTCTGATATTTTATTTTGCCATTATACACATACATTCACACATATTTCTAGAACTGTCATAAGTTTTCAGATTCATCAGTCAGAAGCAAGAATACATGAATCATGTGATGGTTTCATATGAGGTCTTGCGAATCGTGCTCACTACACATGATGGTAATATTTTTATATTTTTTTTACCTTGTATAATCTACAACCTAAGGAAAAATCGTCTATATGATACGTGTCGGTAGACTCTAAAAGGACAAAATAATTTACTGAAAAGTATAATTATTACAAATAATTTCACAACAATTCAATCACTTTATACCTGGCTACGTTTTATTTATTTTTTAACAGATTGGTTTATGGAGCCTTGGAAGAGGTGGGGGTGTAACACGTGCCCTCTCTCTCTCTCTCTCTCTCTCTCTCTCTCTCTCTCTCTCTCTCTCTCTCTCTCTCTCTTTCTCACACACACACACACACACACACACATTTTCTTTTCCAAAAGCCACTGAGATTGGCAACAAATATTCCATTCTTGGTTGGACATTGGAACACATTTACTAAACAAGCACCTGTGTGGAAAAAAGGCTTAAAGTTTTTGAAAAACCTTTTGCCTGTTTGATAGTTTCAATGTCCATTTCTTTGACGAGCTTTCATCCAATTATGACATGTACAAGTCCATATCAATAGCTGTTGGATTAATCCAGGCTAAAGAAAGTGAAAACCAATTTCCAGCCTATCCCTCTCCCCAAAAAACTGGCAAGACAAACTCTGATCTGTAATATTAAATTGTTTTGACTTAAAAGAAAATGAAAAGAAAGAAGAAGAATTAATGAAACAAAAAATGAATTGTGAAAGAAATCGAAATCGGTAGAAAATTATAGCCCTCTCCCTACCCGGTTTATTAATTAGATTTTGTACAGCTATTTAGTTGGTATTTAAAATTAAAGGTAGTTTATAATCATCGTCATTGTCAGAACCTAAAGATACCTGTACATTTTTGTCACACGAATTTGTCTCGGGTTCATACATATAAGGTTGGATGTTCATGAAATATTCTACTTCTGGATTGTATTCCACATCACTGACAGTCGACATAATTTAAACATTCAAGTACAGCCAACTTATAGAATGATTGACTGTATTATCATAGGAGTCTGCAGTTTTATCAATAAAGCACGACGAAATTTCTGACTACATGAAATTACCTTAACTGTAATATAAAATAATTATTTTATAATAAAGTTAGGTGATTTCATGTAGTCAAAAATTTCGTCGTGCTTTATTGATAAAAGTGCAGACTCCTGTGCTATTATTAACAATGCCAGAGTATAGTGTCTCAAATGACGTCACATCCGCTAATTGTTCAGGGAAGGGGGAGGGAAGTGCATTAGTTTATTCAAGATGGATCGGGAGAGATGATCGGTTTTTCATAAATTCCTTCGTAACGAGTAAAAAAGAAAGGTAAACATTTTCAGAAAATGAAACTTATATATATATATATATATATATATATATATATATATATATATATATATATATTTATATATATATATATATATATATATAATTATATACGGAGTTTGAGCGAATTTCAATTTTGCATGTTTGTCTCCTTTAATCCAAGTAAAGCTGGTACGTGCTGTCTGATGACAAAGGTTTTATCCACTTGCACTAACTCCAACTGGGCCGCATGGACGAATGCAGCTTGTTTTGTGACTGATAAAAGGAAATGAAAAAGTCAGAATCGGTACCGCACTACTGGCGGATCAAGAGTCTAGCTCGGTTACATAACAGACAAAGGAATCATCGAAGAAAGCAATCATCAGCTGCTCACCAGCCATGAGTGTTACGGTGGTGATTAGCAAAATATCACAGTAAACAATCGAAACAGAACCATTTAGCAAAATATCACAGAAAACAATCGAAACAGAACCAGTAAAAATCTTATTAAATTTACTGAGGTGCAACGAAAGATGATAGTTCCTTATATCATATATGCCGATTTAAAATGCTTGACCATTTCAGTAGATAAATTGCCTTTGATTGTACTATCAGATGGAAAGGCAGAACCACCAGTTCTTTATTGTGACCAGAGTGTTCAATCTATTGCGCTCCGGACACAGCATAATTAATTTGTCAGCAACTATATTCTTCAGCAGACACAATAATGACGAATGATTACACGCGTGAGTTTTCTGCAGCCATTCACTACTGGGGTTGTGAACAATCTTTAATTGTCAGCGACACCATAGCTTATGCCATCTAATATGTGTATGCATGTGTTTAGCAAAGGACACTCGTCATTTGTACCTACGAATATACCCCAACAAAGTTCAAACCAAGTTATGTTTGAGAACATCATTGGGTATTTAGTCACTTGTTCGTGATAGCAGTAGCTACGAATTGAAATTCACTGATTAGTGTGATCTCCAACATGGAAAAGTAAATTTTCGCGTCGAGTTTCAAAATCTGTCACAGCAATAACCCCGCCATTGCAGACATGCTAAAGTACGGGTAAATGAACTAGACTAAATTTGCCGAGATTCAGTTGCCATAGGTCGAAGATTTTAATTTGTTGTTTTCACTTGAGGGGTTTTCTGCCAGCGACATCGAACATGGTACTCAGGTTTGATTCGGACAGTATTAGAGTACAGACCAAGGGCGATTATCACGATCTGTGTATGTGCACCGATGTTTTGTTGCATGTAAATGTGTTTGAAAATTGATCAGCTTCGATCGAGTGGTGGAATAACCATGGCGAGTAACATAAACGCATGTACCTATCACCCAAATGTGTCTGGATATAACTTCGCTGACTAAACCAGTAATATTATCATCTCATTGCTGTCAATCTTGTTGCAGATTTTTCGGGTTGGGGAATTTCAGTGGACAGATCCTGGGGACACTGATCTTCAAAAAATAAAAAGTGCAGATTCTTAACGTCCTCGGTCATCAATAATACTTTTTTGAAGTTCATTTAAATATTCTGAGAATTTACATGAGGCACACAATTAGTATATGTTTTATCCGGTACATGGTTGTCCCTTTTCAATGCTCGGTGTTGCATAAACAGGATGTAAATACTTCAAAGGAAACAAACCCGTCCCGAATCTTGGGGTCAAAGACAGTTATGATCTGCCTGTGAAAAGTCTCCAGCAGCATTTTCGATTGGGTATGCGTGTAACAAACATTCATCGAGTACTTGGAATTTGTACGTATGAATAAGGACCTACATTCAAGCTCCAACAATGACTTTAAGAAGGACCTTGTCAAAATCATGAACAATGCCGAGTTTATGAAACCCATGGAGATTATGCTCAAATGAATCCGCGTAGATCTTGACTATGATGGTTATAGTGAGCAAGATACTCTTTGAAGACTGATCGTGGACCAGACCTACGAATCCGATAAAATCTTTGATGGTGTACTTGTTATGGTTCACAAACAAGAAAATTAGTTCATTAAGACAAAATCAACCGTTCTACCAGGATCGGATCAAGATGATGTACACTAACACATACTCGTTCCTGTTTACCACAGATGCTGAGTACGCGAACATGGCACAACCAAGTTTGGTCAACTAATTTGGTACATGCAAGTATCCCAAGGAAAGTCTATGGGGGCTGGAAAGTTAAAATATGAATGCTGAGGAAAACTAATTTAAGAATTCGTTGGACTGCGACGAAAATATTTTCAACTATGGTTGGGCCGCAAATCAATGGCAAGAAGATTAAAAGATCGAAATATGTACTAAAGGTGATTGTGAAAAATGGTCTCAAGCACAAACTGTACCTGGAGTGTCTTCCAGACAGCCTTGAATTCCCATACACCGCTAATATAATCCAATCCGGAACCATGGTATGGTTGTGTCCCGATGCAGTAAAGTGAAATTATTTCCGCAAGATAAAAAACAATGTATACTACCCGATGAAATCACGACTTACGAGCTTGGTTAACGTACAGTTGCGGATGGTTGTAGTCAAAATATCATCGTGCGTGTGACTTCATTGTTCATGGTTGTTATGACGAATGGAAGACGACATACACATTCTCGAGACCGTTCTGGTCTCATTAACAATTATTGTGCTTCCTGGTGACACAATTAGCATACAGCAAGTGAGTGATTAAATCACTACACAATATCTTTAACATGATCAACATTGACGTATCAGACATTTATTCGCACATGGCGATAGTCCAAATATTACAGCTACAAATCCAACAAATATGAGTCGTCCGCGTGTACAAATACACTAGAGTTCATCTGAGTCATTTGTAGAAGATTGTGATGTCCACAGCTCTGCGTCTGTGTATTTGCTGCCCATTTAGACAATGGTGAGCGCGTTTTAACCGGTACGCAATCGGCCTTGTCGATATCGGACCGGTGCATGTGGAAGAAATAGCTAATCTTCCTGACTGACCACATCTGGTGATTGGACATTAAAGCAACCCCATGGTATATGTACTGGTACATAACGCTTTAAGCATGTACCATGAGAGACCTTGGTTGCACTGGCTATTTGTTTCACGGCTGCTTCATCTCTTTAATACTCACTCGGACTCTAGGATATATTGAATAATATCCGGCTATTGTGCCCACAGTTTGTTTGTCTGTTTATATTGGTATAATGTTTACTTTCAACGAATGCCCGGGAGGCAGAGCCTCCATGTCCAATCATGATTTTCAAGCCTTCTTGGACAACCTATTGTGTGTTTCGTTCTCTCATTATTGGAGTAAATGCATTTTTATCATTGATGAAATAAACGTTGGCGAATTGATGTCAGTGGATATAATTATATGCTTTGTAAGGTCATTTCCGTAAAAAGCAGCATGGACGTCATTGAGAAGTGACTCGGATGTCCTTGGATGGTCATTTGAATCAAGCAACAGATCAAGCTGAGGCCCGCAGTAATGATATTAGGGTGTTTTTCACCATGGATATTTACACCGTTGTGTCCCTGGTAAATTTATTAATTCAGTTGCGATATCTCCACAGCAGCATTTAAAAAAATAAATGTGAACATTTTTGTTTCTCATCGATGCAGTATCCCGTAATCACAAATCGCCTTTTACGCGATTGAACTTAAGTTGGATTTCTGGTACATATTTTCAAACATCGCACAATATATGAAGACATGATCGTTTTATAACAAATACGCCTTCAATGGAATCAAGCAAAACAAACTTCGCAGATGATTTTCGTAAAGGCAAATGCATTTTAGTCATCTTCGCACTAACTACACATAAACTGTGTGTAAGCATGGGGCTGAAACTCATTTCAAACACTCATCTTTGGTCTTGTACGATTTTATGTTTTAAATGATATTCAAAAAGCGTTGAAAAGTGGTAATAACGGAACTTCCATAGATTTCTTTTATCATTGACGATGTCACTACCACTGACGATGTGGACGCAGATTAAACAATAATTTAGTGTACTGCTTGAAAATCGAATCAATGCAGCACAAGCATTTTCACGCGGCAGAGACAAATATACGAATGTGATTTATTTAACTCAACGATACATACATGTACCAAACGTGATTCGTGACAACTGTAACATGTTGATGTTATATCAAGGAACTGACACACAAGGCCTTGGAAATATTGATTGGAATTGATATTGCGCTGATCACGCTTGGGATGATTGATTAATATTGTTGAGGGGATTATCTCGAAACCGTATAGTTTTCTCACTAATGATTTGACCTGGACAATCAATCGATGGGGTAAATATGGAATGGATTTGGATGCGTTAATTTAACAATATAAAAACCACAATCATATAAAAATATAAGTTTGTGGAACTATAGAAGTGCTCAAGAAGAGACGATGTATGCTGTTTAGTAATATCTAACATTATTCAGAATGTGAGAATACCATTATAAATCCTGTAGTCGTGCTCTTAGAAGACATCCATACTGGAAAGACCACATAATACAACTAACATCAAAAACATCTTACAAATATATGAGTAATGCATTGAGAAATAATATTTAGGAGTTTACAGGAAAGAAACAAGTTTACGGCACTGAGCAGGTTATTTTTGATCAAATATTGATTCGATAAAGCCGTAAAGAGTTTTCTGAAGGTGGAGCATTATTGAGTGCTTTTATGAGAAACTGATGCAACCACATCTTGCATTGCCATCTTATCCTGCGGCAGAACAAAGAAAAGTTAACTGAAAAGTTGAGGAGAGAATGCAACGATATAGACGCACATATGACAAAGAAGACTTGCATGGGTGGTTGGATGAGCAAGAAAAGATAGGACGCAGCATTTATAGTGTGACCCTAATAACCTTGCAGATCGATTTAAAAATACTCGTGTGATCAGTTCGTGAGGGCAATGATGCATCAGAAGTCATTAGTGAGGCTACATCGATTTGCCAACGATTGTTCACTACAGATTTTATCAACAGAAACACATGTCGTGATTTGATACATGAACGTGTTGAAACTAATCATGATATATACAACATTAATGTTGAGTTTTGAAAAAATGAGACAGTGAGTGTGTTGAGTTGAATCTATAGTGTTCCTTCGATGATCACCATCTGATTCACGAAACCAGAATTTAGTGTGACTTTTATGCACCTGTAAACGGTGGTGAAACATGCACACTTGAAATCGCGATAGCATCATTCAGAGTGTATTATAATTGACCTATTATTCAATTCCAAACATAAGCAGCATGTCTGCAAATAACTCGTTTGCGTTTTAAACAGACATATTATCGTATATCCCTCTGACGCGTAGGACATATAATCGCTTAGTCAAGAAATTCGACAAAGAATTTCGGTGTTGACTGGAACAGACTCTACATTATATATTTATTCCCATGGAAATCACTTTTAGTTAGCCTAGCGGTATATCAGATGATACACGATTTTTACGTGTGGGATATAATATTGCTCCTTTCAATGTGACACGTATCTCAACAACGTATGTAAATGTAACTTGTGACGCCAATAGTGGTAGTTATAAGAGCAGATCTTAAACTACAGGAGTAATTGTTCAGGGTTATATACTCTTTGGGTTTTCGACAACCTTGGAACTAGGTAATATTATATCGATTACTCTTGCAGCACCAATGTATCTTCCATATCTTATAAACAAGCTGAACCATATTTGCTTAAGTTTTCGGATCAAGACGAGCACGCGGTGGACCTATCAGGTGAGTGAAATATTGGCGGTACAACTGTAGCAACAATGACTCTCATGCGTTAACGTATAAAATCCATTCCCGTAGTTAATGCTAGAAAACCTAAGTGAATGGCTTATTGCGGAACTGAGCTTGGTGATGCTTGCCTTTCGTGAAATATTTGCCATCGCACCAAAAGTGCTCACATCCTTAATATCAATCTGCTCCCAATGTTAAATATTGTGAGTCATAGTGATACAAGTGCCTTTATGGATCCATTAAAATAGGTCTGTAGATTTAAGATATAATTTGAATAACACGGTCGCCATCAACAAAAGTTGTAGTTAAATTACCAATGAAATATGAATGCCGTCTGAAGTTAGTAAAATTATTAACGAGGCAGCTCAACAGCGATTGTCAGATTCATCGATTTCATATCTGGTAATGGCCAAACGATATGGACGTAAGTGGCAAAGTCATCAAAGCTGTCGCGCAGTGGGTTTTAAGAAATTAAATACTGTATATTTATAAAATAAATGTGTATGCAATGGCTCAGTTCAAAGTGGTATTTGATACAGAATTGGACATGAAAGCTCTAGTGCAGGCGATCGAAGCACGAGAGGATTCCAGCTTTTTCCATTTGCAGCCAGGGATGACAATCATTTAAAAATTGATTTGCCAGTGCAATATACATTGATCTTGTTTATTCTTCCATGTGAAGAATTTTTAGAAATTGAGGGAAAAACTTATACCGAATGACGGTAACAATTATCACGCCAATACCACAGTTGATTTGTAAATAATTGCAACAAAGTATTGTTTAACAGTGTAGGCAACTCATTCTATGGAAAGGAAATCGAATCAGTTTTCCACAGCCTTGACGATGCCACTGAGTTTGCCAGATACAGCGACAATTACACGATGAGAGCAGTCCGGCAATGATGCTTATCATGGATACATCTGATAATGCGGATTCTGAATAATTCTCAATTAGACAATCTAACACACACCAGCTGTGGGGCAATTTACTTGGCAAATAAGTACCGAAACATAATTTTCCTACACCAAAACGTGTTTGTGGAATTTCAACTTACAATTCGAGAAAGTCTCCAAACTCATAGCAAAAATGATATTTGACGCCTTTTTCAAGAACCTTCTGAATCAATTCAGCTTAATTTTATAACAATTCTTATTAGAATATGTGGTCGTACATGGGCCGACATCTAAACATTGACACCGGTTTTTCAGATTAGCCAGAAGGACTACATGACACTGCATCGAATGTATTTTTTTTTTCAATGGAACACAATGAGTTGTTCAAGCAACATGTTGGCGACATGTATTTTAATGCACGTGTAGGTGATAATGATAGTGGCAATCGATGCAATGCTATGATACTTTTTCGAGGGTGCTGGTGGTCGAATGAGATTGATTAATGCACCTGTCTAAAATTCTTAATTGAGCGTGTTACGTATTTATTTTAATAATGACTTATCACTAATGGAGGGTTGACCATAATGAAAACAAAAAATATGAAAAAACGCAATCACAATAAATTAATTATAATTTAGCACTAAAACTTCATCCGGCAAAAGTAAGTGGAATATATACCGGTGCGGTTGACCTAAACACAAATCACTCAGCTTAATAGGGGGAAATATAAGAGCAACTCCGTGTCATTAAAATATCCAAGTCAGAGGTGACAAGGTTGGTATGGACCGGTATAACAATTCCTCTACTTGCAGGGATTCCAGCGTTGTTGGCAGCAGTAGCTCCAGCACTTGAAAAGCTGCATTATTAGGGGCTATCAAAAGGCATTAGGAATTTGCTTTGAAAAGGTCCTATGCTGTATTAGAAAGGAAGAGGTTTTAAATTACCAGGCACGAGTTGACGAAAGGTCTTCGATTACCCGGTTAAAAGAGATCGCCCCGTTGATAAAAGCAAAACTTCTCAACTGCCAATTGTCCAAACTTGAATTTCTTTCGTTTGCAAAATCAATTAAACATTTATTTTTTTGTGTGATAAGCTTTCAGCAATGGTGCCACGCACACTCGAAACTGGCATCGTCAGTCAGGATTCTTCTACAGGCTCTGGCTCTCACTGGTTCGCATATGTAGCAACACCTAAATACAGTTTGTATTTTGACTCGTATGGACTTACATCAACAGCTGAATTTGTTGATGTTTTATCCAAACATGGTAAACAACCATTTTTTTTTCATTCGACTATGCCGGTACAAGCAAGGATGAATGATCCCATATGATATCATCTCGATATAGAAGAGTTCACTGACTACGCACTTATCGAATTTACATTAAAGTAGGTTTGATATTATACAAGAATTGTTTTAAAGAGCAAACTGGTAGCTAAAAGAGTCAAATGTAGACCTTCAAGATATTTTTTATCAAGATCAAAGGCGCTGTCGCAAAGAAACCGACAGAGGTCACTAAAAACGGTGAAAACCCGGGACAGCGGCGTATTGGTTGCGTTTATCGAAGACTATGCTGATGCAGGTAATACAGCAACAAGACAATATTCAATTAATCAAACTGCTAGCGTTCTCCCGCCCCAACAAATAGTTAGTTAATGGTACCAAGGTATTTAAATATTAGTCAAAGAAGAAACCAATTGAAGTGACAAGCTGAACAAATGGCCGACTTGTTTTCTGCTTTGCTGTAAATATTTCTGTTTCACCTGAACCTCACATTTTAATGGTGCGTGAGTCCGTGACATACCTGTTTATTTTAAGTGGAAGGTAAGGCATGTGAGGTCGAAAGGGAATGTTGATAAAAAAGCAAGCGGTAACGTGATTATATCATGGTGTCACTAATATCATTTAATGAGAGACCGTGCAGTGAAACTACACATTTTTACACACTTGCATTATCAACATCAGTAATCATCGGACGTAACAATAGTGAGAAATAATCATCGTTTATCCAGACGGGTACACCGTCTTCGATGTTTGTTTAAAAGAATAGATTTTATCATTATTTTGTAAGTAATGGAATCTGACTGAAGTACTGAAGTAGCTGCATTTACCACAGACGCCGCGTTGGACTAGCTGGCAGCGGATGTTAATATCGATAATAATTTTGTTTCAATTCATGATTAATATCTGCTTCAAAACGTGTTACCAAAGCCTCGTATAAATTGTTGTAAAATTGCCCTTTCGCGAGATCATAGATCGCTCCGCCTACCAAATCACGTGACATGATTACCTTTTAACCTCCGACAAACATGCAGTATTTGGTAAATAATCATGTTTCAGTTTGAGTGATATATTTATTAAAATGATTTGTGTTATTTTTAAAAATGTAAAATTACAAAGTTTCGTAGATTATGCTGCAGTAGACAATATTTATATTTGCATTTCAAATTCGTAAAGTAATAATCATTGTGTTTTATTTCAGTAAATAATACAAATTAATTTCAAAGCTGCTCGACAACTTATTCTTATAAAAAGAAATTCGCTTATAAACATGCTAATATATTTAGTATATATTCTTCTTTATATTAATAATTTTATCCGGCTTATAGTTATGCTGCCTTGGAAGCAGATGAATTAACAATCAATAAAAAGAGCGTAAACAATTACTGTTTAGGAGCATACTGTTATAATAATAATTTTAAAGTTGCATGGTGTTCGTCAGATGGAATGTTGATCATTGATGTCTGCTCATGTAAACATGTCAATGCATGCCTAATATATCTGACGAAAATTACCTGAAACCCTTAATTTTATATTTGTCTGTTATTACTGTTTGTATCCCTACCCCTTCTTCAGTCCAATGAAAATGTAAAGAGTCACTCAAGTATGTGAAAGATTGAGATGATAAATCATTATTTTTGGAAGAAACCAATATCGATGTGATAAATTTTAAAATTTTCAAAAAATGCAGTCTGGATTTCGATATTTTCTATACAACAAAAATAATATACATCAAAACCTGAAAGATGGTTTGCTTCTCTACCCATATTCTAGAAAGGATTATCTTTACATATATTTATCAATTTCATTTTATGTTATTTTCATCAGGCCATCAACGGAACATTCGTTTCTACCTGCTTTCATGCAAACAAACATGTTGCAATTGCCATCGATTGTTTCCAAATTTTCAGCTGATCATAGATGCGACGACCAAAAATAATCTTTATCCTTCTTTATTTATCGAAGTTTTGTCTATGTTTCGGAAAAAGAATGAACTTAATTCCTCCATTTAGATGGATATCGACTGTCAAAATTACAAGACTCCCACTGAATTCTTTGCACCCTTATCGTTGGCGAAATCAACAGATTTTTGCAAATTTTATAAATACTTATATATATATATATATATATATATATATATATATATATATATATATATATATATATATATATATATATATATATATATATATATATATATATATATATATATATATATATATATACGCAAATTTTATTTATATGGGCTACCTATATTACTGAAACATAATAACGAAGCATTCACCCTCACTCAATTGTTGTAGATAGAATTTACGAGAAGATGGACACAATTTATCACCAATGCAAATTTTCTTTTACAACATAACATGTAATCAAGTTGTTTTGGTGACTATCAACAGTATTTTCACATAAAAAAGCAAATCAGCAAAAGGTTGTCGGCGATTCTTTCGTGGGTCCTTTTGTGTTCTTCCTCCACCAAATTTGATGTTCACCATGTATAGCCTGTCATGTGCTGAAAACACCAAAAAACATATGACACGGATACACACATAGGCGAATAGAGACAGTGAGATACAGAGATAGAGAGGAAGAGACAGAGAGGGAGAGGAAGAGACAGTGGGAGAGAGAATGCCTCAGCTACACGTTGAGGCTTAGAACGAGATAATTTTAGTAACAAAGTTAGATTACCTTACAATCACAATCTCTCCTGATCGCGCTACACGATGTCAGTTAATATGATCTTCTATGCAAAATAGGATTTTACACAGCCCAAGTCAAGTTCACTTGTAAACAAGGATTGACTTACTTCAAAACAGTAAACACATATTCTGGCTTGTAGATTGTATTCTTTGCAACCAATGACAGATATGTTCAAAACCATTATGAAATGAAATATATACATCTAAGAGACATGCTTTTCTATTATGTCTCCTGATTGCAATACAAATAATATTCGTAAATGGCCAATTCATTTCTGCATACGTCTTATCACTGTACTATGTATAGCAAATATAATCCAAGTCATTGTCCTATAGGAGTATCAAGTTATTGAATATAACAAAAGGCATATCTGATAGACTTGTCAGGGAAGTGAATACAAGTTGACATGAAAGATTGAGTGTTCATTGTTTATTGTTAAATGCTAAAAAGGAACAATCGTAAGTAATTAACAGTCTTTCGCGGAGTTTAAAGGCAATTAAAAACAGTAGCATATGTTTTATACCCTTTAGTATCGAAAATATTCTTTCAACACCTTACATCACCTACTCTACCCACCACCCATCTCGCATGCCCACCCATAAAGCAACATAAACTCAAGTTGTGCCAATGTTTCTTTTGTTTTTAGGTCGCCCACCCACCGAAACTTTGTTTTGCAGTGTTTGCAACATAGATACTAGCACAGTCTCAATTGATAATTTACTTGTTTTGTACCATATTAACGAATTCACTAATTATGTAAGGAATAGTAGTAATGGGGGCGATTTGGGTGCAACTATAACACTAAGTAGGGAAATTAGTAATAGTCAACTTTATTAACATTTAAAGGTCAATCTGATGACAAAGAAAATTTACCACTAAGCTTGATGTCGCCTTATGCATTTTTTTCAAACTTTATTTTGATCAAGAGTACAAAATATAATTCTGGGAACAATAAATGTTTCAATTTTAGAATGTACATACGAATAACAAAATGGGAATGTCGTAAGACAAGGTGAAACATAATGTTTAAATTAAACTTACCACCGAATACGCCGCTTTGACTAAAAATCTAACTTGTTCTTTAACGATGATACAATTAAATCAGACCTGTTATCACAGCACATTCATTTTTTCGTCAGTAAATTTTCATTAATTAATTAATTAATTAATTAATTAATTAATTAATTAATTAATTAATTAATTAATTAATTAATTAATTAATTAATTAATGCATTCATTCATTCATTCATTCAATTTGCTTTATAGTAATAGTATCCTCCTGAAAAGAACACACAGTTCACATATTATTGGCAGCTGACAAATATCTTTGGAATACTTCAAGTACGGGTAGGGATAGGAACCTCCTGAGAAAAGTTTAAGATCGCTGCACGCATGACAGAAACAAAAGCAAAAAACAAACATCATGTTTGAATCCTGATTCTTGTCTTTACGCCTCCGCGTCCAGCGGCACATTAAACAACGGCAAGGTGGTAGTGACAAGTCATGAAAGGTGAGGCATTTTTAAAGTGAACATTAATATTAAGACAAACACAGCATGCGTACACATTACCAAAATATCGATTTTAGAGTTGAGTCGTTTGGCGTAATACAGTACATTCCGTTTGCGGTAAGGCTTAATCGACATCTAATAGCACATAACCTAACTCTATCTAATCGATTGATTGACCAATGAATAATGCATTTAAATATTGACCTTTCGCAAATATATAGCGAACCGGTAAACGAACAATATTTACTTTTGCCGTCAAAACGGATTAAATATGTCATATAAAGTAACACAAGTACATAAAATAATGTCTTCATTATGAACTGCAATCAAAGACCAAGGGAAAAAATAACAGCATAGCAATAGAGTGGCATATCATAATTAAGGGCATTGTTTTCGGTGGCAGACTAATTCCACGCAATAGATCGAAAGAATCCTATGCATATGACATACAATCATCAATGTCTAGGTCGAAATGCATTAAGCACACAATCATTTACTCTCGTCGCCAAAAGAGAAAGCAATGTCATACACTCCATATCAGTCACTGGTAAACATTTCATTTTTACTTTAGTGATTCGCGTTTACAGTTGATGAAAGAGGAAAATTAGGTCTTTTGTGCAAATGACATGAAACTCTAAAACACACATAAAGGATGGTTATTTCAAAGCAAATTGCATGCTTACGTAGGATTACATTTATATTTAAGTGATTATTTGCTTTGGAATTACATCATTGCTCTAATACAATTCTTGGATAAAGATATTAATTAGAATTTATACTGAATTCAAACTTGGATAAATTATTCCTGAATCAGTTATCATTCTGATCTATCTCTTTGGAATGCTTCATCTCCGGGTAATGATGGAAACGACGCTAATAAGTTTTATATCTCTGCACGCCAGACAGGAAAACACACATAATTGGTTCTTGCTTTATTTCTCAACGTTCACGGACAGAGTTGTGCAGCAAACAATGGATAGCATAGTAGTCTGAGGATATGAAATGCGAGGCAGTTTTTACCTGTGGGTTTTCTATTTGATCATAAGAAAAATAAAGTTGGTACAACCCTGAGCAGATCAATGTTACAGTGAGGTCGTTTACAGTAATACAATGCATTAAATTATCCTATTAGGGTTAAATGAGATCTAAACTATTCTTGCATATGACGTAATGCTGACCTGTGTCCAGATTGATGAAACAATGAATAATACATTTAAAAACTGGAGTTCGCAAACATGTACCGAATCGGTACACGAACAACATTTACTCTCGTCGTCAGAACGGAGACAATATGTCCAATACAGAACAACTATATATCAAATAAAGTCTTCATTATGTAATGGAATCAAAGACCAAGGGAAAAAACTTAGGCAATAGAGTCATATCTTATAACTAAATGAATTAAATTCGCAAACAACCTAAATCAACGTAATAGATCGAATATAATCTATCCATACGACATAGCAATAGTCATCGTCGAAGTCGAAATGACATGTAGGAAGAAATATGACACCGAAAATTGACAATCATTTATATGTGTATAAGCACAAAATAAATTACTATCGTCACTAAAGGAGAGAAAGCGATGTCATGCACTCCATTCTAATCACCTTTAGATAATATTCCATTCATGTTCAGCAATTCCAGCTGCATTTGATATTTCATGAACGACAAACAATATGAATTCTATGAATTATATATCAAACCATAAGCCACACATAATGGATGGTAATTACTAATGCGGTGCACCAATCGCACACGCACACTCTATATATATATATATATATATATATATATATATATATATATATATATATATATATATATATATATATATATATATATATATATTTATATATATATATATATATATATATATATATATATATATATATATATATATATATATATATTAAATGTAGTACTAACCAGGTATTTATAAAACACGGTAAAATGTCTGTCAGAGAAAATACCTGATGGAAAGGTGATTTTTCCTTCTGAAGGAGCAGCGATACGACCCTTATCAAGATGGATTCCTTTTCTGGCGTAATAAACGACAAATGTATATTATGCGTGTGTGTTCCTCACATGGAAGTATCATATATAATTGTGTGCGTGTGACTGTAGCTGTACAAATCTACGTACCTTAAATATTTGTTCTAAAATACAGCTGAATTCACGTTGACATAAGTGCCATTTTAGACTGCACAAAAATGAAATAAATATTAAAACGTGTACATATACAATAATATGGAGATAACTGTTCGTGTATTCATGAAAAAAATGTCAAGGATTAAATCAACATGATATAGAAATTTTCATGATCAAATACATACAATTCCAGAGTATGACCACACCATTATCACACGAGTTAAATTAGATCTATGTATGCTTCTGCATGAGGTAAAATCCTCTGATATAACGTTGTAGAAGTATTGTTTTTGGGCTCTTACTAATAAGTTGTTTTCGATGCGTATGTATAATAATGTTTAAATAAAGAAAAAGTAATTGATTCATGAGCATACGTTATATATACACGTGATTGAGATTTCTCCTGGTCGTAAGAATTATAAACCGTTTGGTATTAGTACTATCATATTTATTCCAAAATAATACGTGTCACTAAAATTAAGTCTTACCTTGAATTATAGGAATGAATACAAGTAGACTATACTGAATCAGCAATTGAGGAGACAATGAAACAATCCGAAACAGGTAGTTTTTGTCGGTCACATCTGGCTATTTGGACGTTATTGAGTACTGTCAGCTATTGTGTCGTTTCAATCGAATACGGCGGACGATATTGCGACCCAGTTTAAACTTGTAGGAGTGTAAAGCAATTATAGACAGGTCTTACTTACATCATGTATCTGCTGAAAAATGCTTGAACACATCTTAGTCAGCAACATGATGCAACATATAGATCGCTACAATATTTTAACAAACTGCCAGCATGGTTTCCGTTCCAGACGAAGCTATGAAAGACAGCTCATAACACTAGTGGATGAGCTCGCCAAATCCTTATACAGAGGGAAGCAGTATGACCTTGCTATCCTTGACTTCAGTAAGGCTTTCGATCGTGTCCCCCATGAAAAATTCCAAAGTAAGTTGGACCACTATGGCATCAGGTGCTACACCCAGAAATGGATCAGAGATTTCCTATCGGACAGATCGCAGAGAGCAACATCAGACTTAGTTCCGGTTGTTAGTGGGGTATCACAAGGGAGTGTTCTGGGTCCCGTCCTCTTCCTGTGTTCATTAATGATTAACCTGCGAGCGCCTGGTTCAATACGAGACTGTTTGCAGATGACTTTATAGTCTATATGGAAATAAATGTCGCCAAGGACTGTGAGATCCTTTAAGAAGACCTAAACCAACTGGCCTCCTGGGAATGAACTTAGGGTATGATGTTCCACCCAGAAAAAATGCAGCATCCTAAAAGTCTACAGGAAGAAATAACCAATCTTGTACGAATGTACTCTCAATGGGCACAAGTTAACATGTGAGCAGGCGACAAAATATCTCGGGGTAGAATTGTCCAGGGACCTCTCTTGGAAAAGGCACATAGAGAAGATTATGATAAAAGGGAACTGTAGTCTAGGTTTCCTGCGTCGCAACCCCCAAATCAACAATGAAGAAATAAATAGCGCAGTATATTTCATTTTGGTTCGACCACGTATTGTGTATTGCTCGACTGTGTGGAATTCACACAATACAGATCAAATCAATAAGATAGAGATGGTTCAGAGGAGAGCTACTAGATTCACCACAAATAAATATCGTAACACTAGCAGTGTCAGTCCTATGTTGAACCATCTCCAGTGGGAATCACTCGAACCTAGGCGAATCAAGGCACAGCTGACCATGTTGTATAAGATTGCGAACAACCTTTTGGACATAACAGCGGAAAAAATACCTGATAGCCAAATTAGGGCAATCCACAGGAAGAAGTTGCAATAAAGTCAGCATTGACAAATTGTTACAAGTTTAGTTTCTTCCCATGCACAGTAGGGACTTGGAACAAAATATCAGCAATAATTGCAGAAGATCCTGACTTGATATCTCACAAGCAGGAGCTTTCCAAAGTCACACTCAAATGAACTAGTCAGTCAAAAGTAAAACCTAGTGATTCTCATGGCTATGCCGGTTGAGGTTTTATATCTTATCGCCGCTACGATAGCCGGATTGGTCTGAGTGTGAAGGAACGAAAAACGTACACTGACACTATTTTACTTATTTCTGCATCTTTGACCACGCACCACCCGTTGTTTAATAGTCAAGTGTTACTGCGTCAACATAATTATATACATAGACATAGACAACAGTTCGAGGTTATTAGACATGTTATGATTTGACAAAGGTTTGACATATACGTTATATATCTGATCGACAGGCTTGGGTAATCAATCAACCAGGATATACTTTTGAAAAGAGGTATGACTATACACTAAAACAGATTTCGCTCATTGTTTGGAATCCAGCCTTCTTTAACATGTCAAGTTCATTAGCAAGATTAACCGATCAGTGCTTATCAGGAAGGTATGATTTATGAACAAGTGTGACAATTTATCTTGTCGCTTTTGTGACTAGGCATAGTGAATACAAAACAACATCTATACATTCCTTATATCCTTGTTTAGTTGTTCTCATTTTCTTTGTCCTTTATGTTATTACCGGTGTATGGTCTTAAACTATTTAAAAGAGAGAGGCTAAATAAACAATTGAATAACATCAAACAAAATTTACAATAGAATACAAAGTGAAAATGCAATAGATTCTTACATTATTGTGAATTAAATCCAAAAATAATCCTGAATGTTTTCACAATTCAAACAATATTGAATGAATTTCAATATTCTTGAACGTTTTGATGTATTACAATATCCTCTAGAATGTGTTTGAGTGAGTCCTCACTAATCACTATGTTTTGATTGAGTCCATATGTATGGCACTGAAAAAAGCAACAGGACACGCCGTGAATACATACAAAAATGGATGCGGTCCACTGCCGAGTGGGTTTCGCTAAAACTACCCACGTCCAGTTTTGATTTGCTTGATATTGCTAGGCGATTAAAGATAACTTCAGAGTTGTTTGCATGCGTGATCAAAACCAAATCGTTTTGAAACTGGTATCATTAATCTTTATGGACGTTCTGGTCCGGTTACTCAGTAGTGTGCATACACCGTTCATCCACGTGAAATTGTTTGTTTTGGTTCGTAATTTTGGCACGATGAGACCATTGTTATGATATAGCAGCGTAGCTGGTGACATACCAACACGGTAATCAACATTACCAGCAAAGACAAAAACGGATCCGCAAATATGCGGTCGAGATGTACTTGTGGTACTTAACGCCGTGTGACGGTCATCATGGGTCACAGACGGTGGTCTGCCGCCGCATAAAGTCGTGTACGAATACACAAGTGATTGTATCAAACAGTTTAATGATTTATAATGGCAGGTATTTACGGAAGATCTGTTTGGTATACATAAGTTTCTCGGTGAAGATGATCAACCCCCGTACGTGACGCGAGATGAACTTGATGATCTTATTCGTCTCACGAGGAATGAACCGGATAAGGTTATTTTTCAGGTTTTTCAAGGACGGTTAAAGACGAGTAATATTAAGTGGGTTGATAGTATCCTGCAAGTTGTTGGTACATCATTGTATTTAACAGCAACTGAAAGCTAAAAACCTCGAAGATGTCAATTGCAGATTTTTGTAGATATGCTCTTTTATCCGGTGGCTTAAGACCGGTTCACTCGTTATGACTGAAAATACAGTTGCTAGTTTGGCAGAAGCGAACTTAGCTGATGACGCTGCAACAAAAAAGAAGTACGTGGACGACTGTAATGTTACAATAAGGACTTCTATAACAACAACAAATGATAGATTAACCAAATTACAGACTGAGTATAATGCTCATGCAACCGCGTTTACAAGATATCTCAGAAACTATAAGTATCTTTTTCAAAATGCCCATGATTGTTTGGGACACCCAATACCCGTTGTCAGCACTAAGCTCGCTAATATTCGCACACAGCTCAGTGATATAGTGGGCGTTAAACCTTCGATCGAAACAATTAACAGAACGCTCACAAGAATATCAGCATATATTAAAATATTTGATGGTAAACTATACTAGCTTAAAACAAAAACAATGTACAGAATAGAGTTAATAATATTGATCAAGAGGTCAGTAGAGTAGCTAATGTACTTAGCTGGGCACCTGGCAGTATGAGATCTGATGATAAGAGTACGGAGATAAACGACAATATAATTGATATAGATACTGAAATAAATAATGTAAGAAAAGGTGTAATTATTTAAAGGATTTCTAAACGTGATGAATATGAAATTACTGAATTAAATGATAGTGTTATTATGTATAATAGTTACAAAGTAGAGATAATATATGGGCAATTTAAAATGTCAATATAATATTTTGGATTTACAAAATATGGGACTTCTGGGGATATTATGATAGAGTAGATTTACATGATCTTAATGTAAAATTCAAGCTCTGGGAATATGAAAAGAGTATTAAAGCTCCATAAAACACTTTTATTCTCAAAATTGGCATGCGAGAGACTGCTGAAGTAACATATTCAATACCCTATTTACACAAAGAGTTTGAGAGATTTAATATTACTGTTTTGACCGAGAAAATTTTATAATTGAGACACACAAATTCACACACGACAATCATTTTAAACAGGTTAATGGTTTATAATAGTATATATTTACGAATGATCTGTTGTTCGCAAAGGTCCCTGTGAAATTGATATATCCAAATATGACACACGATATGAGCTTGCCGAAGTAATGGGTATCGCCGATGTTGACCTAAATGAAGTTGTAATTTTCAAAGATCAGACAGTTAAAGACAAGCAAAATTTCTTTGACATCTATTATTTTGCGAGTTTTAGGCGAGACCGAAGATAATGTAGTGGTGTTTATTAAAAAAGATAAAATTAAAAACTCGAAGGAATCACTTCTTACAATCTTTGTACAGGTTAGTGAACGTAAAAGAAGAAGTGGAGATATAACGTATTGCTATCTCAACATGTGCAGAAATACAATTATCACTGCGAGAGAACCAAAATCAGAAGATGATGTGGCAAAAGGAATACGTGAACAACAACATCACAACGATCAGAACTGTAGTCAATTAGCACGTTGATAAAACCGTAGTACAATGACTGGAGATCACAACATGAGCGGAAATAGCATTGCTAATTTGAGAGGAACAGCAACAGCTGCTGATGCTATAACGATGAATTACGTGGACAATAGGAACATCCCGATGATGACCTTATTAATTACAATCAATGATAGACTGACCACATTCAGAGATGAAAATACTAATCATGTAAACATGTTTGCAAATTTTCGTAGAAACACGAATAGATCCGTTAATTATTCTTATGGAAATTGTTGTCAACACCAACGTCGTTGAAATCGCTGAAATAATCAAAGCGACTCAAAATCGTGTTGTTCTTACCATTCCGCTCGTTAACGCGGTATACACAGTACCATTTGTATAGGCAACGTGGTTACATCGAAACAACTCCATCAAACACACTGTTGTGGGAGCCGGTTTGTACAGGCTCTAAGTGTTTAGCGCCGCTAAATTTGAGATGTTTACAACATATCTCTG
The DNA here is from genome assembly GCA_016746295.1 of Potamilus streckersoni. Taxonomy (NCBI): domain Eukaryota; kingdom Metazoa; phylum Mollusca; class Bivalvia; order Unionida; family Unionidae; genus Potamilus; species Potamilus streckersoni. Next base: position 433,647 of record JAEAOA010001753.1, on the reverse strand, counting down.
GCGTCGATTGCACTGATAGATTTACCGAAACCGTCTCAGCTGCGTTAAATCAGGAAACATTCATACTGGATCCAGAGGACACAAATTTTAATCTCAACGACATATTGTTGGTGTCTGGAATTCGTCACGAAAACACATCAGTTGGTGACATAGAATAAGACACTCAATCCCCTACATTCCATTCGGTATAATCAAGCGTGTCAGTGGAAGTCATCCCTGGAAGAAATCATTGACGAGCACACTCTAATACAAATAATATCTCAGACGAATCATTGTCATCAATAATACTATATATGCTGTTTCCCCGCTGATAGCTGGAGCATTGATGATAATCGTTACGTTATCTGCGACGCACGTGGTTAGAATTGGCGTCGTTGTCGGTATTGCTGGTATACTTGATATTTTCGCGAAACAGATCTATATTTACCAGTACCAAAATGCACGAGTACTCAGATATAACTTATTTTGCGAAATGTGTATATAAATATACCATCTATACTATCAGCAGGGTTAAAGGACGGTGAGTTTGATGTAGTTAGGGATATTTATTGTCGTTATCAAAAGGATGCAAACCTTATCAGAGACAACGTTGCCTACACCACATTTAGGATTCGCCGTATATATAATAAATGACCACGCGATTAGATCACATCATAGCTAACACAACGCTTCCGATGATCACAATGATATATGCGACATCTATTCGACATTTGTTTTCCAACCCCGATATAAAGCACTTAGAGGGTTCAGTCGGACACTTGAGATTGTACTGGCACAATTACGACTTCACTATAACTAGCAGAGAAGAAACATTTGGTGAATTATCCGCCAACATTACGCCTGTATTTTCACATAAAACCACCAAAGAAGGAACTGCTAAGCCAGTCCCAATCTGCCATCCCAAAACAATCATATGAAATCGAACAAATCAATGAGGAATTTCAACGTAGAATTAAGTAAATAACAGGGTAAGAATCAGACATCACTATCGTTGCACATGAGCCAATGATGAGCGCCTCTGTAAAAATACCAACGGGAGATTCCTCGGCATCAAATTACACCGTCGACATATATAAATCGTTGACCAGAACTGTGCTAGATGGCTGATGGTAGCGCCGATTTATATAGGACCACAACAAACAAAACAAATGTCTTGGTTATATAGCAAGACCAAAACACAAAACATTTTTCCTTGATTTCATTGCTAAACTATAACGTTGGGGAATTTTAAAGATGCATGAGAAGAGTGGACTAACAGAAGAACGTCCCGAGTGTTTACGCAAGTGCGTGAAAATACTCAACGTAATCGGTGAGCTCTATCAGATTATTATGTGATTGAATATTCGAATGATTGAATAACCGAATGATGATCTCAAAGGTCAAAGATATTAATACAATAAGACATCTATTGTGGGTGAAACTGGATGTTAAACAATGAATAAAATACGATATAAAACAGTACAGAAGTGATTACGATTATAACTATTCGTGTTCAAACTACCCGCATTTGATGCCAATAAAATGGAAAAGGATTTAGATGGCATAATTTATAAATATTTTACAATTTCTATGTGGCATAGGACAAGATACAAGGCCTTTCAAATAATCTCCGACATAATAATGATCGAACACGTGGTGGTCGTCATGTGTCGTCTGGTATTGTCAATATAACATGGACCATTCCTGTAAATCTAGTGTGTGACGAAGTCTATGGTAGCTATATCTCGCCTTGGAAATCGTTGGGGAAGGACCAGCAGATATATATTCATTGCAAATTTTCTCAGGATGACCCACCGGGTCACTTGATTGCGTAGGTGGCAACTAATCCTGTTCATTTATGATCTCATAATCCATCATCGTAAAAAATACGTTGTCGTCTAACCGACCAAGACTGTAATTTATTGGACACAGTTGGTAAAGAATTGATCGTTAGTGTGCATGTGTTTAACAGGCCTTAAACCAACCACCATGTCCGCCATGAAACAACCCACGATGAACATTCTCTCTCGACCAATACCACTCAAAGAAAGGAAAAAATAACAGATTGTTAATTTTATGTTGTTAAATATTTGTGTTGTAAATTTGTGTCGCTGTTTTGTTGCTGTCTGGGCTTCTTTTCCTTGAGGAATACTTCGCATTTTGCTGCGTGAGAGAAAGACTAAACATAAATGGTGTAAACAAAACGTGCAGAACAGAGACTGTAATATATCTCATCACAAGTAAGACATATAGCCTTCAGTATGTTTGAGAAACTGAAAAGCTACACAGAAAAATCAAACTTCATAGATCTGACTCGATAACAATGATGCTCCTCCCTGGCCACATCTTCATTGATATAACACTTACTGCAATTGCTCACAACCACAACTGGAGTTCTTAAACCAGGAAAGAAAAGGAATCTTACTGGATGCGCCAAAGAAGTTTAGAATAAGATAGCCATGCAGAAATAACATTATAATTTGAAGTTGACACATTTTCGTTTAAATGATTCTCCAAATTTGCTTACTAGCCTATAATTGCTACTATAACATTGACATATCCGTGATATAATTTGAGCTTACTTAAATTTACTTAAAGTTACAGCTGTCATTACGTCACATTGATTTCAAGGTCAATACAAAGTTTTTTTTAGCATTTGTAACAATATGAAATAAACTTGTTGAAAAATAAGAAATTTAAAGGTTTAATACTTGTTGAAACAAATATGTAAAGGTTTTCAAACACAAAGTTTTTATGTTTTATTTGTTTGTCTTGTCTAAGTTTGCTATTTCCGTTTAGGAAAGGCTCATTCTGAGTCGAAAAAGCTCAGGCTAGTTAGATATTAGCTTTGCACTATTCGTTGTCCATTTATATATAGCCCTTTTCAAATGGGAACGTTTAAGAGAATTTTCTTATTATTACAAATTCTGTATGTTAATGAGGCAAGAATGTATGGATGTGCAAAGAATGTGAGGAAATTATTTACGTACGTTCTCTTTCAAAACGGGGATCTTGTTGTAATATTTTCACTGAAATATATATTATAGGCTATGCTGAAAAATATACTCGTAAATCTTTACTTTGTCTCGCGTCTGTCTCCCTTTGCTTAGATCATCTGTCACTCGTAAAAGACACTTTCAATACCACATTGGGACAACTCTCTTTTAAAGTTTCATTACAAATGTACATATTCTGGTTTCATCGTCTACAAGGTATGACATATACGCTTACAATGCCCGACTCGAATCTGGCATCTAAAACTGCTACTGATTATTGCTAAATATGCTATCGATGTCAATTACTCATAGCGTTTAGGATTCAGCCATTTCTTGTATGTAGAGTATATATCGCCTTAGGGGTCAGATAAATAAAAATTTAGGAGTTAGAGAATTGATGGTTTCATGTTTAATAGCATATATATATATATATATATATATATATATATATATATATATATATATATATATATATATATATATATATATATATATATATATATATATATATATATATATATATATATAAATATATATCAATAATAATGATAATAACAACAATAACAATATTCATAATCATAATCATAATAAGTAATTATTGCTACTACTACTACTACTACTACTACTACTACTACTACTACTACTACTACTACTACTACTACAACTACTACTACTACTACTACTACTACTACAACTACTACTACTACAACTACTACTACTACAACTACTACTACTACTACTACTACTACTACTACTACTACTACTACTACTACTACTACTACTACTACTACTACTACTACTACTACTACTACTACTACTACTACTACTACTACTACTACTAATAATATTAATAATAATAATAATAATAATAATAATAATAATAATAATAATAATAATAATAATAATAATAATAATAAAATGGTGTAAGATAAGGAAACATAAAAAGTGCTATTTACTGCCCTTTTTGGGTCTGAGTCTCCATAGAGCACGAATTAAAAATTCTCCAAGCGGTATGATATCATTATTTACTCGTATTTATGAAAAGATATTTTAGCCCGTTTTTCATTTTCCTGTAGAAATCAGGAATAGCACTTTCTCTTCTCTTCTCTTATCATCTCTTCTCTTCTCTTCTCTTCTCTTCTCTTCTCTTCTCTTCTCTTCTCTTCTCTTCTCTTCTCTTCTCTTCTCTTCTCTTCTCTTCTCTTCTCTTCTCTCTCTCTTTCTCTCTCTCTCTCTCTCACACACACACACACACACACACACCAAATTGTATATCCTAATTAGCAAAGTCACTGTTTTCAATGTATTATATATTACGTTTATGCTCAGATGAAAATATTATACAAGACAGCTTTTAAGAGCAGAAGGGATAACTAATTTCTTTTCATTCAATCCATAAGGTAGCACAGAATCTTTGAGCAACGAAGTTTAACGTAAATTATACACTTTATATTTATTTCCTATAAAATTTAGTTATCTAAAATGTTATTGACAACGCTTTGGTAGCAAAGATTTGTACCCTAGTTTCTTATACATGTGGATGATTATCCCTTTCATTGTGCAAAGTTATATATAATAATCAGGTGTCAATGTGCTGCTTCTGCAAACAAGAGGTATTTGAAATTACGGAAATTATCAATTGCCCCACTACAAAGACTGTGTACTGCCCCCATGTAAGAGTGGTCTTGACCATTTTATTTAGCGTCTTATGTCAGAGTGGTGTGAACCCAATTTGTTGCCTCCCTTTGTCTGAATGGTTTTGAACCATCTAAATAGACCAGACTGTGTAAACGATATCAAATCTTCACGTTTCTATTTAATACCAATTTGTGTTAGTTCCGGGAGGAAGAAGGCATAAACATTATTGTCGGCTACATCCAGGTGCAGGATACAAAGAGAGATTACTTGTACCACTTTGTAGAAAAGGCGTAAAGAGTTTAATCTATGACAGCTATTAGCAACGGTAAAGAAGAAATTTGCTAAGGATCTTGTTTTAAAACCAATCGATTAAACATCAGCTGAGTAAGAATAACGACCAAACTTGATCCATGAAATTTAAAAGTTTGAAATTACTAACCTAACAAATAATTAGTAGGCAGGAGTATTTTGGATCTAAAGTGGCAACACAATAAAAGTAGAAAGTAGGTGATACGCGCATTATTTTGGAACTATTTTACCTAAGTTTACATGACCAAAATAATAGTCACCTAAGTTACATTACAATGAAGCCATCCCTACCTTGCAAGTCTGGTTGTAGAATTTCCAAACTGCCTCGCTACATGTCGCATGAGGCGACTAAATAAAGGTTATCTGTTTCCCGTGGGTTGCGTCCAGTAACGGAGGAGTATCCTGGTAGTTGAGCAGAGGCCTTCAAATGCAATTCACCACTTTGACCTCTACTTCTTCCAGACAGGTGGTCGTGATGGACCTGGTCTCGACCAATTGGCTGGTTACGCTCAGCCCTAATAAATGTTTATTTACTCGCTAACTTTCTTTACCTTTCCCTTTTATCTTTCTTGATATTACCGTTCCCCTGACATTATATTCCTTTAAATCTCCCTTTACCAAGTCTGACAAGATTCCCTAAAGACTGTGGCTTAAAAGATCAATCAGGCGTTAATGTTACCGACTGAGTATATCTTACGGGATGAATCAGGAGGTGACTTTGCCTACTGAATAAAGCATCCTTGTTGGGCTCCGTGGAGGGTGGGGAACACGGGTGCTGAATTGTAGCCAAACCAAAATGGATTCTCCCGAATATCAAAACAAAAGAAGGAAAACACTATCTGACTCAGATGATGAATCATGTAGTATTGACTCATTCCCACGCTACATGGTTATACAATCCAGAGATGCCTCAAACCAGCTTCTTGCAATCTCTCACTTTGCGATTGAAAATTAAATAAAGTTAGCGATCAGCGCTCCAAAAGTGTTAATAGGTTGAAATCGGGGTTCTTTCCTGTTGGGTGTGAGCGACGAGGTCAAGCAGAAAACATGATGAAAATGAAAATTTAGTTCTATATTCCAGTGACTTTTTTCACTCACAATACACTCAATACGTCTAAAGGCATGATTCAATGTCGTGACTTGGTTGAAGTCAGAGTTAATATATCATTGACGGAATGAAAATTGAAAGTGTCTGTGCAGTCCGTAGAAAACGTATTAAACTTAACAATAATCTGCAGGACATTAACACCATTGTAATAACATTCAACAAACCAACAGTAGTCAAAGTTGTATTTTTGCAAGTGAAGGTTGATGTATTCATAACAGACCAACTTCACTGCTGTTAGGGTAAAATATACGGCCATCCTGAAACCGATGCTCAAAAAATCAAATATGTGGCTCATTCGTAAACCATTCTCATCAGGAATCTGAGTGTAGAGCAACTTCGTCTTGTGCCAATCGTAGATAGGAGAACCAAACGAATTCCAAAGATTGTGATACCTGGAAACAGAAGAGTGAAATACAGAAGGTAAAGTACACATCTACCATTATCTATTCAGAGGCCAGAACAATTGTACAGACAAATACATCCCTTCTTAGCCCATACTTCTCCATTGTAGCGAAAAGCAACTCCAAAAGAACAAAGGACGCTCAAAGAAAGGAACATCTACATGATTCGACATCAAGCTCAAAACCCCAATTACCAAGCACAGAAAAACATGGCTTCTACTAAAACAATGTTCAATAATACCACATCACTGAGATCACCAATTAAACAAACATATCTCAATTATATAGGCAGCAAAGGGGTCAGAGGAACCAATCAAACTCATAATATGACATTAAGAGTATTTGTGCAGAAGAAATTTCTCCATGTTCTCAAGGTGGTTTGAGACCTGCCTCCATAAAAATCATTCCCATACTTTCACCAGAGAAATAAACACACATAGCGTCATCCATTTAAATACAAATTTGCAAGGCATTATTGTAAAAGTCACTCTACGTAGAGTGTTAACCTTTCGTTCAATTTCCATACATCAAATACCAACCTACTGCAAAATTAATTAGAAACTCTTATTCAACACCTTTCTGCGCAATCTGTTTTATTGAGGGATTTTAATGCCCATACCATCTTATGGGGATCGAATCACATAAGTGACAGAAGCCTCAGGGCATAAGACTTCATTCCTAGACACGATTTATGTTTATATAACGCCAAATATTTCGTTGTAGTTACATACAGGAACGGGTCACACACATCTATCAATTTGACAGTTTGTTCTCCATCGCTAGTTTTGGATTATAATTGGAACGCTGCTGATGACCTTCACTTCAGTGACCTCTTTCCAATCTTTGTTAAGAACACCAACGTTACAACTGACGACGCAATTCCACAATGGCGGACTGGGCCAAGTTTGAAACACTTTATACGGCTACACTTAATAGGGATACCTTTCTAAACGACAATGACCTTGTTCGATATTTCACTTCTGCCTTAATTAAGATTCTCGAGGAATCCATTCATATGTTCTCACCGAACAGAAAAAGAACCCAGAATTCATTGATCACCAAGGATTAAAGAAACTATTAAACAACGCAGAGAAGCACTACAAGACTTTTACTAATCGTCTAATGTCCAAAAGTGGATCTAAGTACCGTAGTGTTCGAACCAAAGTTAGCCTCGCGATTAAAGTAGGTAAAACAGCATAATGGGACTTGATCCGCAAAATAAATGCAAAGGGAGAACACATTTCTTTCCATCAGAAACTAAAATGCAACAATTTCAATTCCAATCAAGACATAGTTAATATACGATGTGATAGTTTCTCTAAAGATTCATCATCGTGTAATTATTCAGAAGCTTTCCGAAGATCAAATGCTCAAGAAGAAACGATACAGTTGAAATTCACATTGAATGACTCAGAAAGTTAAAATCAATCTTTTTCACTGTTGGAGCTTATGAAATCTTTGAATAAGGTCCATGATACATCCGCTGCGGCGCTCGAAATATAGTACCAGTTTATGAAACACCTACCAGAACAATCATTAACTGGGCTTCTGAAAATCTTAAATGATTTATGTAACAAAAATTTGGAAAGAAGCAATAGTAATGCCAATTCCCAAACTAGGTAAAGACAGAGCAGATCCTACCAACTACAAACCCATAGCACTGAGGAGCTGTGTGGGCCACACAATAGAACGCAGGATAAATTCGCGGCTTCTATAGTATTTGGAAACCAACAATGTAATATCTCCTTTTAAATGTGGCTTACATCATGCTCTTAAGACTGGAAACATTTATTCGCGACTCTTTTATCAAGAAGGAACATTTAGTAGTGATTTTCTTTGACTTAGAAAAGGTCTATGACACGACATTAAAAGCTCCATCACAATCTGGGTCTAAAAGGCTGTTTGCCTTTTTCTTATCTAACTTTTTCTCAGTAAGATTATTTCAAGGTACGAGTCGCCTCAACCCTCTCTGATAAGCACGAAAAAAAGATGGATGTGCCCCAGGGCTGTATTTTCTATGTGAATCTTTTCAATATCAAATCAATAGCATAACCAAGTGTCTGGCTCCTGGTGTGGATTGCTCATTATACGTTGATGACTTCCTAATATGTTATCGATCAAAGCACATGTATACTATTGATAGACAACTACAGCAAAATATTAACAAGAATCTGAATTGGGCCAGTACTAATGGTTTCAGCTTCTCGATATCAATACAGTGTATATGTATTTAAACAAACAAAAGTACTTCATACCTTACACGATGGAAAAAATTGGAGACAAACCCTTTTATCTTCCACAACTCTTATTACGAAGTCATCACTCAATCTAGAAACTGCACAAGATTTTATACTGATTGATCAAGGAATGAGGAAAATGCTGCTGAAACATTCCTTAGTGGAAACGTTCAATTGCCAAATGGAGAACCACTCTCCCCAAAAATTCCCAACCAAAATCAAACATATCATTAACAAGATAGCATAAAACAATTATATACAGGGAGGAGTGATGGGGTGTAGGCGGAAGAACATTTTTACAGAAGAAGTAAACATGCTTAACGGACGCCAAAGTCTCTGGCAGAGAAAATCCTTCCGCGCGAGGTCGCTCTGGCAGAGAAAATCCTTCCGCGCGAGGTCGGTGCAAAGGCATTGCGATTGGCTGGGCAGAAGACGTGATTAAAATATTTAAATATATTCGCCCTTGATAGCGCGTTACATGAAAACAATGGCGAGAAATTGTAGACCCAATTACACATCCCATAAATGTCCTTACGCGAGCGGTGTTGTGTTCGAACATGTAGAAGTGGGGTGCAAGTTATTGTCAGAAAGAAAGTAAATGAAGAAAGTAAAATTGAATAATAAATAACAAAACTATACAGCAACAAAGAATAAAAACTAACAAGGTTGATCAATATTGAACTAATTAATTATATAGTGCAGCGGCAGTATAACACCGTCATACACCCCGGTAGGTAGGATATATCAAGCATGTAAGGAGGATTGGGAAGAAAATTTAAACGGATGTGTGTACTTCCTATTCGTCTTCAATAGCTGTTAGAGTACCCTATTACCATCCTGACGGTCAAAAAAGGAGGTAGAATGGTATTCCAGCAAAGCACGGTCGATGCATAGGGGTCTCGGTCTGTGAAACCCACGAGACATGGAAAAGTAAGTAACACACACGGCAGAATGACGATCTTATAAAAGTGATTGAAGTCATACAAAGCTGAGACCCTTTTACCTAACCTTAATATTTCTTAAATGCATCTAATCTCCAGCGGTCTTATTTTCTTTTATTTTTTGTCACTGAAATCTTGTCTGGCCAATTCAGTGGCTTATCCAGTTCTGAAGGTATGGGATTTATAATGGTTAGAGTTCAAGCCAAAAAAAAAAAAAAAAAACAACAAAGCAAACCACTCTTCTAAGGTCCGTATTAAGTTCGAATATGGAAACTTTTTGCCTGTTTTGGTTCATAAAAAAGAGGTGCTAAAGTATTACCTTTGAGGATTAGGTATGCTTGTAAATGCGCTATCAGACACATGTCGCTGGATGCTGTTGGGCAGCACCATGGAAAATATAAAATATATGGTTGTCCTGAGCCGTGTTTGAAGTGTCGAAAAGTGATCATAAGAAGCTTTTGGGAAAAACCTTATTGCGAAAATTATACAAAATGTTTCTTTCTGATATGCAGTTGTTTGCAACGTAATCTCTCCTAGAAAGGAATGGAAACCCAATGTAAACACAGCCGAATACTTGTACGCCTGAATTGGTCTGTGATGGTATACATTAAAGAAACTGTAAACTTATCCAGTCCAACTTTGTCAATTGGTAAAGGACCATCATGAGATTTACTTTTGCGAATGGTTTGAATGAGTTTATGAATAAGGAAAGATAAAGAAGGGTCTGTGAAGGCTAAAGTTTGTGCGGATAATTAACTGCAGAAACAAAAGTGGAAGGCCAAGATGCAGCATATTTCTTGTTTATTAAGTGCACTATGAAAAGGTCCAAATTGGTTATTGAGACTGATCGAGAACTCGGTCAAAGTGTTTGATGTGCATTCTTTATATAGCGTTCAAGCCCGCTTATATATATGGTTTGTTTATCTGGGTGTAGGATGTTTGTAAGCAAATGGTTAAGCGTACTCTCTAGCTGTGCAAGGTTTGGAAGAAGCCGAATGCAATGAGGGTGCCAGTCAGCATTAAGAAACATGGCGTAAAATGTCGAAACATGTTGCCGAGAAAGAGCATCGGCGAGTCTGTTACGCATACCAGGTATATTTGTTTGCCCTCAACAAGTTATTTAATTTAAAGAAAGAGAGTACAAATTAAATGCATGATGTGTGTGTCCGTAAAGGATTGCTTGTTTATGATTTCAACTTGAATTTCAGTGTGAAAATAGATACACTTGTTGGATAAATGTTTACCTCTGACCTCAACTGCCAGAACGACGGGATATAATTCTACAAGCGTTATATTTTGATATGTCCAAGTCTGATCCCAAATGCAATACAAATAGTGTGTGTCTATGATCGCATCATATCCTACTGATGCAGAAATATATATGTACAAGTCAAATATGTCAGATGTCCACCAAATGTCAGGTAAGAATAAAGATCTACCGTTAAAACCGGCAAACCTGCGTAAGCAAAGTTAAGAGTACCTATGATGGATTGCAACTGGTTGAGTTTAATGCTTTTCAAGCCAGATATAAATGTATTAGTTGACTTCATTTTTCTAATTTGTCCGTGGGTTGGCGAACTTCCATTCTCACGGAATCAAATTTGATTCCGAGGTACGTCATGGTTGTTGACGGGAATAATGTTTATCCACAGCTGTAGAAACGCAAATATCGGCACTTACAGTAAGGAAGCAATCAATCGCGATTATGCTGGCATTAGACACGAGTTGCATCTAGTACCAAAACATCGTCCAAGACATGTGTCATGTGTGTTATGAATCATGTTGTGCTCGTTATCCATTGAATAGAATTGCTAAAGGTCTTAATTATCTGGCAACTGCAACTACACCAACGGTAAGCATTTGTCAAAATAGTACCTGCTCCACCAAAAAAGCGAAAGCAATGATATTGCATGGGACAAATAGGAAGAATGCTTTTGCCATAAACACACAAATAAATGTATTCATAATATGATGACCTCATCAATGACCTCATAATGTACAGCTGATTGTTGAGTTGTGATTCTATTGAGTTGTGATTCTATCGTTAATCGAATCGCTCGGTGAGAAGGATAGGTGATGAATTAGTCTAAAAGGCCCAGGAACATTCTTTTTGACTTGACCAAAGTGCGAAATGTGCAAATTCGGACATGGTGTTGTACGAAAAAGGCCCTGCATAGCAACCGGGTGTCAATGAATTCCGTGTCTTTTCTTTGGCATTAGTTCGAGCCTATTTCAATTTATTACATAAGTGTAATTACAATGCCCCTTAAACCCCATATCAAAATCATTTGAAAACCTAAAGGTAGGTATTCATTTGTGAGTATCCTTCTAAACAATAGGTGCACTTGTGCTGAAAATTACACGAAAATTCCGATGAATAACGGCCACTTTTGTGGTAAGTAAAACAAAATCCCCTTCGGATACTTTATTTTTTTTCATTTGTGAAGGATTTTTTGTGTGTGAAGTTATCATGACCATAATCTAATACAGCCTTCATGTAGTGTTCTATATATGTAGTATCCCATTTAGATTCCCTATTTGCATCCTATTGTCTAACGTTTTCATCATATTACAAGCAACCAGCTCCTCTATCCTTAAGCTTAAGGCGTGACCGACGAGCTTACAAACTGTGATTGTGAAAGCCAACCGGAGGCAGAAACGATTTGGACAATATTATCTGCATCCAGAGCGGTATCTGTAAGTGAAGCTTTGGTTTATGTAATTGTGCAGGAGACCATTGATACTGCTGTTGTGTTGTCTGTTAGTACGGAATGTCCAATCTGAAACCCGGTTAGTGGCCTTTTTCCGTGTACGGCCTGAGCATAGTTACCAGCTCACCAAAAATTTTTATGGATCTGCTGTCTCACATGGGTGGTGCGCCTTTCGAAAACATTTTGATTACAATATTAAAATGATGGTGGTCCATCCAAACCAATTCACTGGATGCTCCAAGTTGAGGGTATGCGGATATTGATGTTGACAATTGTGTCTTCTTTCTGGGCCTTTTCTCCGCTTCTTGGAGCTTTGATCTTGATGGTCTGGCTCTCTTTCATGACATTTGAAATGCCGCCTAGTCTTTTTTTTGTAGGTGGCATCCCGTATGGAATGCCACAAAAAGTTAATAATTACATAAATATAAGTGTACTAATACGTTGCAATCGTTGGAAATGAATGACCCTTATTATAATATTATGAACACCACTGTTCATTGGAATGAGATGAGACACGAACTCGGCATAGCAAGAAAGAAAATGAAACAAAACGGAACAAAATTTGACCATTATAAAATTAGGAGGCATTGTTTTAAGCTGCGGAATGCAACATAAAACCAGTATCAGCAGAACAATACTGGTCAGTGGACCTAAACGAGATGGGTAATACAAAGTAGATTGACTTGGAGCTAAGTGGTGGAAGCAGAAAGCATAAATGACTAATCAAGTGTCAAGTAGTGAAGGGCAGAACCCAAGCACACCAAGTATGAAATTCGTATCAAACGAAAACTGTACGGAACCAAGTAAACACACAGGCCAGTGATACGGAATGAAATAGTAATCATACAATGCAGTGGTACGGAACCAATTAGTAGACACACTGGTCAGTCATACAAAATCAACTGGTAATCATAAACACCATTGATACGGAACCGACTGGTAAACACAGGCCAGTGATACGGAATCAGCTGTTAATTATAAAATCCAGTGGTACGGAACCAATTGGTAAACACAAAGTCAAGAAGCACTGAACAAGGTAGGAAATGCACAGTCCACCTGTACGGAACGAACTGATAAAACGAACAGGCCAGTGACACGGAATCAGTTGGTAATCATAAATTCAAGTGGTACGCAACACACATGGAAATAGAAAGTTAATATAAAATCCAGTGGTACGGGACCAGCTGGATAACACACAATTCATTAGTATGGAACCAGCTGGAAAACACAAGCTATTGGTGTGGGCTTGAGTCCAGGTCTGGACATGTGGGTACGTGAGAACCATGATAGTAGCTTTCTTCAGGGTTTTCCCAGACTTTTCCTTCATATTGGTTTCCAGATCTCCATTCTAAGGAAACGAAATCATATTCCATTCGACCAGAATCGTCATGTTTAAAAGCAATTATATCATAATGTGAAAAGTAATTTGAAGGTTATGGGAAGGTACGGACAATTATGGTTTCTATATAGGCACTTGCATGAGCCCCTAGGTATGGTTCAAGTTCTGTATACATATCTGAATGAGATAATTAAAATTCAAAATGAGTATAGTAATGCAAAATTAAAATTGACTGCAGCCTTAAAGAAGATGGATAAGGTTTAAATTTTGGAAAGAATAAAACGGTAAATGAATAATAAGAAACCTGAACAACGACAACTTCCCTCCGAATATTGATAGGGGACGATTTTAATCTAATAACTTGCCAAGCATAAAAATAATAGATGTTCATATTTTATAATTAAATTGGGGTATTATTAGAAGCAAATGGAATAATCTGAATCGGCTAAATTATCAATGTATTGCTTTTCAGGTTGATAGAGAACGGTACGGTCTATTTTTGCAGGAATTTCTTAAAACTATTGGGGTCCCGAGTGGCCTAATGGTCACTCACACGTCTCACGTCTGTGTTCGAATCATGGCTCTTGCAACAAGTTGCCAAATCTTCTCCAACCAGATATACTGGCCGCCATGTATAGCATGTACAGCCTATATTTTGCTGAAACAATGCGTGAAATACAACATAAACAAAACCAAAATGCATATAAATTTATATTCCTTTACCAATTTTTTTCTTCCTCTTATTTGACATAGGGAGGGAGGCAGAGTATAAAACTACGAATACATCTTTTTATAACGTACTTAATGCAGTTACCAGGTTTTTTGCATGTAGACTACGGTCTGTATAGAGATTACTAATACCCAAATTAGATAAATAGGGAATTTGGGGAAGATTTGTTGTGATTTTGAACGGCGATATGAAAAAAATGTTGGCTGCATTATGAAGCTAAGTGGCTATCCCAAAGACACGCCGAGACAACCAAAACTGGCCTTTTTGAGTAGTTATCAAGACCGCAACCTTGGAGTATCAGACGGACGCTATGCTAGCTGAACAATCGCGGTTCCCATATAAAAACCATCAACTGGGTACTAAAATTTACACAATAAAATTTATATTTCAATTCTAGTATGGTCTGGAAGACAATGGAGTCAATTTTCTTTATGAAAAACTTCTCATTATATCTCATACAAGGTTAAATATTGTTAGCTTGTTATTGTCGATAACCAAATATATACAAAATGGAAGCCGTATAACAATCGTTGATCATAATGCACATGCATGGACAAATGCTGTAACGGTATTTCCACGAGATAAAAAAAGTTATGTTTTATGATGGTCATATATTTGATTTTATCAGAAATATAAGTAAAAGTGACCCTGTGTCTGTTTTGTTATTTCAAGGTTCTGAACACGATTAAGATCAGTCTGTCCGGTCCAACGGTGATACTTACCGTACAGAATCTCTTCATGAAGAGATGGAACATCTTGCACTGAAATATACCTCTGATAATGTTGTAGTTGGACAATTACTGAATAACTGTTTTACCGTTCCATCGGTTGCTGCCAATTTCTATCAGGAGAAAAATTCATGGAAAACAACACGATCAGCATTCCTTGCGAATGATAAAAAAAGTTGCATAGAATATGGACACGGAAAATTGTGGAATAACAAATACGATTATAGTGACGTTATTTCAGTTAATATGGTTGCATGTTATCCTGGGAGTTTTCTTGGCTAAGAAGAATGTTCTAAATACTTTAAGAAACTCGGACATCCTACACATGACATGACCAGAATTTCGATAAATGGACCCATACCAGATTTTGTCCTAACAGGATTTGCTCATGTAGAATCATTCGAGTTTAAAGAAAGTCTCCATTCTATTACTTATGTTTAGTCTGGAAGACATTTATCAGAAAAAATGTTGGGTTCCGATAGTACTATTGCGGTATATGCATGATACTTGGTGTTTTATATCGTTGAGGTTAACCGAAGCAATTATTTCGTATAGTTCAAAGAAGCAAGTTTAGTTATCAGAACCGGATAGATTTAGTGTCGATGATGCCAGGAAAGAATTACCTGATCTTGATGATGAAATAAGTAAATTCAGGAATGAGCATGATGAAAAACTTGCAAAAGATCTTGGTAGAAAGATAATCGATATGTTCACTCAAGCCGGTTCACCTGATCATGAATGAGAGTGTACAATATTGATTATGGACGATGCTGAACTAGATTTTATAATCGCTGATACGACGGAGATTAAAAACATTTGTAAGTCGATGTAATGCTTATTTATCAGATGGAACAAAACTAGGTACCATTATCAGCTTTCTTGATGGCAACTCATCGGAATTTACTCATTTAAGATCATCGATGTTAGCTTATGTTTCGATAAATCTACTATCGATCATAAATAGATTTCCTCGTCACGCTGTCAGAGTCCCTACATATTCATCTTTTATACATAAAAATATAAGGATTTATTAAAACCGCTACTCGGTAATAGTGAATGGGGGACATGGAGGATAAAGCAAGAAAATATACTTAGTTATTCAGCTTCTGCCGATATTGAATTAAGGAAATGTATTACAGAAATAGTGATCAACTATCAAAGTCATCTGCACCATTTGTGTACGATCCTGTGGCTAGACATAAGACCTTTTATCTTAATGGGAGTGGTGGTTCAGGTAAAACAACTCGTGATATAACTTATTTATGAATAACCATTCAGATATGATCGTTTTGACACCTACACATGAACTCGCTAGAAAAATAAATCAACGAGGTGTAAAATCTAAACATATCATAGTTTCTTTAGATGGTGTGGAGGCGCGTGGACTCCTGAGCGAATATGTGAAAAATATATACCTAAATATATTCTATTTAACGAAATATGCATGGTGTTATTAAAAACACTACAACAATTATTGAATGGTTATTGAGAAAGAATACTGCTGTGATTACGTGTGGCGTTCATGGTCAACCACCACCATTTGTTGGACAGTCTAAATGACATTGTTTTGGTCACTATCGATGTTGTTGAGAGAACATTGAACATTCAAAAATCACCGTGGATGTTAGGATATGCTATAACGATTCATTCGTCACAAGGATTAAATATCTCTGATACAAATATCTGGATTGTAGATGATCGTTTCGAGTGGTTAAACCTAGTATATCTTGCAGTATCTCGTGTTAGAAAAATAACTCAACTACATAGGTTTATTATATATTATGTGATAACTGATGAGATAAATAATCCCCTTTTTGTCATAAAGAAAAATTAGCTTATTATAGACAATGTGACAAAAAGGTGTGACTTTGATATTGATACTGAATTTATTATAACACTAAAACAAATGCAGAATAATTATTGTGCAAACTGTAACACAATAATGTTATGGCAATATTCGAATAATAATCTGAGACAATTTACCGTAGACAAAATTAATAATGATCTTGGTCACACACGTGAAAACGTGATGCTGACCTGTCTTGAATATAATCGATGTCTGGGTTCTAGTTTACATAAGTGAACGTGGTGGTAATTGTGTATCTTCACAAATTACATGTAATTGTTCACGCACAAATCCACGTTAAGGGGCAGTATAATCTAGTCTGTAGATTGCAGGTCTTCCAGTGGATTAAACCACGTTAGAAATTGTATTTGTGCTCACGCTTCAGATATGATTAGTAGCTCTTTATTTTCCACCCTCCAGCTTTCCTGTTTATTATAAATATCTCACAGTTACATTACTTAATATCCGTTGTTCACAGCGTTGTACCTTATCGCGACGGGGTATATATTTTTGTTATTAAATCAGGAGGTTTCATGGAAATTGCACGAGTAATTTGTACGTGTACGTATTTGTACGTGCGTGATTTTCGTCAATGTGTTTTAAGAGTATCGTGTGGTAAAAGCAAAATATCTGCTTGATGAACTTCATTGGGGATGCTGACATCAAAATGTGCATATTGAATTTTTTTTAGGTGATGGTAGATATATTTGCCATATTGCCTGTCGTGCTAACCATGATGCAGCAACATTACGTGAAACGTTTGCTGAAGCAAGAAGTTTACTGATTACTGCTTTAACTGTCCAATTTCCTCTCCTGGAATAATAATAGAACTCCATTATAATAGCCATATAATTAATTACCAGCCCCGAGCATTATTTTACCTTTCATAGCAGATTTTATCAGTAAACTAAAGAGTTGTTCTCTGAGAGATTTATTAGATATAGCATTTAGCGCATGAATTAATTTCACATCTTGGAGATGCCACTGCTACAAATCTTTACTTTTATAAGCAACGGCATGAACATGACATGCTTCATCAATTTTATTTACTGGATACTCTCCTGGTCTTGGTTGATCTTGATTGTCAAGTCGGATATCAAGTCGAGTTCCAGGACCACAGTAACTGTATTCTGTAAGATGTTTCTCACCGGGGTATTTGGCCCACGGAGCTCCTGACAATTTCCCTAATGATGCGGCTATTTCATCACTACGTGTTATTTGCGACGCAGAAATAAATTTATATTTTTTGTGTCACATATTGCACATTTACCTGTACTTGCACGTCTTTTATTTTTTTTTGTTATCGTTGTCAATCTAACGGTTAGGGTGGGTACTCTGCTTCGAACACAATATAAACTCATATTATTTATTATATTGATATAATTGCCTTTTCAGCAACACGAAAGCAAGAACCAGAAAATCACCATCCAGCGCTTCCGAATTCCATTAGAATGATCATAATAGGTCCATCTGGATCTGATAAAATGCAATTATTGCTTAATCTGATAATGCCGTGGATGAAGTGGGATAAATTATATTTAGTGGCACCATCTGTAGATGATCAAAGGTGCTACGCAGTACTTAAAGATTTTAACGAGAATGAAAAATTATTGAATCAAGACAGCAAAGATAGTGTTTATTTTATCACCGATATTGGCGAAGCCCCATCCGTAGATGACTTAGATGGATTTATTAATAACCTTGTAGTATATGATGATGTAATGCTGGACAAACAATCTAATCCAGCTAGAATATTTTCTCGAGGTGTACATAAAAACACGGATGTGATCTATGTTACTCAGAGATACAAACAAATACCTAAGGTGATCAGAGATAACTGTAATATTATGGTTTTGTTCAATGTCTTAGATAATTATACTTTACAAAATATTTATTATAATTGGTGTTCGGGAGATATGGACATGATTAAATTTAAAAATATTTTTTCAAGAGCACAAGCTGTTCTATTTGGATTTATAACAATAAATCTACATGATCCAAGAAGAAGGTACCGTAACCTCTGTAGGAACCTTTATTTTCGCTTACGGGGTCAAGCAAAAAGTTGTTGGGTTCGCCCTCCCTAATTACAGGTAACTAAATTTGGTCTTGTTCGTGCCATTTGAACTTGACTACCTCGTCCTCTTTGTCTTGGTTTCGGGATTTGGTATTCACGGCATCCTCTTCTTCCATACATTTGTCAACTTTTAAAAAAGGTTATGCGTCTTCGATAATGTCTGATAGTCTAGAATAATTTCTCTCAAACAGTTGATTTCAATGGTATTATCGAATTCGGCATACAGGGTGACGTTCACCGTCTCGGCGAGAGCATCTGCAAACTGAAGTTGTATACGCAGTTGATAATAGTTGACCCAATTTTATAGGGTGGACATGTCCCTTGTGGCTACCTTGGTCTGGAGTGAAATCAAAAGCCCACAATGTGTATCCTCCGATATAATCCTCGTACGAAATAGCATGGCTCGTGTTGGTTCCTAGTTCTTCGGTAGCTTCGTACTGATACAAGTACGATCTCAAATAATTGTTATGGGCAAAGTTAGATACAAAGGGTCTGGTGCACAAAGTCTTGCCATCGAGACTGACTTCAATCATGGAAACTCTGTAGTGCTTAAACTCGATAGGATTGGCAGTGACGGTTCCGTTGAAGGCTGCATTGCTGACGATAACAAGGATTAAATGTTTGGGTAACTCTCCTTGGAACAGATTATATTCGGTCTTGGATCGGAGTACAGCAGCAATGGTGAATGGTTTCACTTCGACACCTCGGATCAGATACTTGGCGGTCGTTCTGCTCAAGGTGTGATTGATATCGTTTCCCGTTTAGGTAGCACTTCTACGTGGCGTATGTAAAGTCTGGTTTCATGGATGATAGTTTTGTATTCGTTAGCATGAGCCACCAAATGGAAAGCTACACTACTACGATTCAGTCTCAGTCGAATATCACTCTGATTAGTAAATACTTGTCTTGCAACAACATATCCAAATGTAAGCAATCCATCAGTTTCTAAACTACGACCCTGCAGAATATTTTTTCGACGATCGTTAAAACCCACATTTTGACAATCGTCATCTTCTGTTAAGGCTGTATCATTAAACCTAAACGGTGTCAGGCTTCCAAACCACGCAAGCACCTAGATGAGTGTTCTTGGCCTCTTTTCCGTAGGTCAAGAGATTTTCTAGATATGCTCGGTAAGGGTCAATATCCAAGTTACTACTGACTAGTTTGTTATTCAATTACAAATCCACTTCGCTGAACAAGGAATGCATGAAATTGTTGAAGGCAGCTACTATGGCTTTGCCATCTAGAATGGTGTTGTCGGTTTTGATCACTTTCAATTTCAGATACAAGTAACTGCTTTACATATCAATGTAATCTTCGGGTAGTCCTTTGATTTCAAAATCGATGGGAGCGGAACCCGGCAAAGAGGAGACGGGATGAAATTATTCCCATTGGGATTCTTTCATTTTCATCATGGTAGAGGGCATAGCAAACAGATCCAGTTCCGACTTGGAAAAGGCACAAGACCCTCGGTGAATTATCTTTTTTTTTGGTGTGCAATTTAATAATCAAAAACGTCTAAATCTCGAACAGCTTTTCTTTTCTTCGTCGTTCTAGCTCAAGGGTGTCAAGTCCTCTGAAAGGGTGGTTTTGTTTTCTTTTTCTGCCTTCTCCTTTCTTTGGCGTTAGAGAGGTAGAAATATCTTACTCGGTATTGACCAGAGCATTTATATGATATTCTCGCAGACCCGAAAGGTTTTTTCCTCTTTGAAGCAAAATAATTTTGCCTGCTCTTAAAGAAGCTTCTTTGGGGTTTTGATTGTCACGGAGGACATTTTGAAGAACTTCTTTACCGTGTGTCAACGCGACATCCCCGTGACACCATCAGTTTTAACACGGGAACCATGGTACGATAAGCCGATTTGATCATATCCCCTAAACCATGTCCTCGTTGTCGAGCAATTCCTTGGTACACAAGATACATGACAGACAAGAAATTTTAGTTTACTCGTTTTCGAAAATGGATTTTTACGGTGACTTTTCTTTCGGTGAATGGAATATTTTGTCCCAGATCTCTTTTTATGGTAATATTGAGTGTCGAAATACATCTTTTTTGACAGGTAAATAATGTGGATGCAAATATTCGCGGCGAACGTGATAGGTGACTCCACCTTCTTCGTCAGCAAACGTGGCAAAATCCACTTTGAAAGGAATGACACGCAATGACGGTACGGAGGTGTGTCCCACTACGTTGTACTCCACCACATCGGAGTACTCAAAAATCAAATTCAATCCTTTGTTCATTTTTACAGAGAAACGAAAATATTTGGCAAAATCCAAGTTACTGATCACAGCTGGTATTTTACATGCAACCTTGATCAATTGGGGGTCATCCCAAAATGTGATATAATTCAGGACAAAATGTAATGGCCAATGCTTTTTCTTCCTTAAATTTCATTAGTAGGCGACGAGCTAATTTTTCCGTCCAAAGCTTTTTGCACTTCATCGTCATAAACTTTTATGGACACAGTGTTTTGATTATCCACGATGATTTTGATTTGTGTAGGGTGAATCATTTCCACCAAAACCACTTCCCAATGGGCTTCATGTTCCAACTGAATGGCCTGAGGTAATATGGCCGTGTAACAGCACAAAGTGTTATGGGGAAACACCTCATTGGAACTGTCACTGGGTAACGTTAATTGACATTGTTTGTTCATAATTCCACAGTTCTAGTGTCCGAGGAGTTACTGGAAGTCAGAGGAGTGTCTAAATAAGGATGGTTATGAAGACTGGTGGAACTCATGTTGGACACAAGAATCCCGTTGTTGTTTCCGTTCGAAGATTATTTCAGGGACGGATTGGAAAGTAGTTAACCAATGCAACTGCTGAGTAAAATGGTCAACTACTGTTTGTCTCCTTGTCTCAGCACCGATGACACAATACACCACAAAGACACACGTTCTACACACCACATCACAAAGGGTGCTCTTGTAGATCTTGCGGATAAGAACTGGGGAAGGAGTGGGCACTGTAGGAGCTGAGACTGTGTTGAAGAGCATGTTGGTCACTTCTTTTTATAGTCGATGATTTGAGAAAGCGTTAATCCAAAAGTCAAAACTTGACGGATATCCTTTCCAATGTACTTTGACTTCATTGACATGACGTTTTCCCACTTTTCGTGTTCTTCGATCGAGAATGCTTTCTATCTCGTACACATCGTCTTCTTTTTTGGTTACACGTTGTAACTCGGTTAAGTAAACCGTTTCTTTTAACACTTTCCCGTTCATGTGTTCCAATTCATAGACGGGGGGGGATAATGACAATGCACTCAGTGACACGAAAACATTTGGAGGTCCAATTGGGTAAGTAATCTTTGTCGAAAGTACGTTTGGCTTTGCTAATACTAACCCAATCTCCTGCAACCAATACTCCGCCTTTCTTGGGGATAGTGACTACGGGGACGTAACAAAGAGACACTCAAAAATGGCAACTTCGTTGTTGGGAGTTACTTCTTGAGGGCACGTCCAATGCTCCGATGGTAAGATTGATTGTATGATTCAACGATGTGTGGCAAGAAGTCGATATACATCAGAATGTGTTGATGTGCACAACATTTTCACATGAGTTCTTTCAACATACGTTGAAAACAGTCCACGATGCTGGCTTTGGTTTCGGGATTTTCGGTGGTAAAATAATGAATGTCACGTTTCTTCCGTTCTTTTTGGAAAGTTTGGTTTAGAAATTCCGCACCTTTGTCGGTTTCCCATCAAACTGGGTGATGACCAATTTGTTTCAACACCAGTTCCAGGGCTTGCACTAACTCACTGCTCGACTTGAAAGTCAAGGACACGACCCAAGCAAATTTGGAAATGACAAAAAACAAGTATTTGTAGCCACGATTGTAGGTGGCCAAATGAGAGATATTGGCTAAATCAGCTTACAATTGATGATCGATGTCTTTTACTTGGGTGCGACTTCTAGAACTTTTTGGTCGAATGGGTTTATGTAAGATGTACGTGGTTTATTCTTGTAACCACCGTTGCACTCGTGGTAAACGGACACTTTTCAGTTGTGTTTTGGCAACACGATACAATTTCTTAACTCCTCCGTAACCGGCTGGATAAAATTGATCGTAATAAATTATGGCTAAGACCTTTCCTTATTTTAAATAAGTGATCCAATCTTCACTGATGCTACTCTGAATGGAGTGAGAGGGTGGTTTGGAATTGCTTTACTTGTCCGATGTGACACAGGGGTCGAAGTGGAAAGTAGTTTTGGTTATGGTTTTGGCGATGGTGATAAGAAGGGAACGGCTTTAGTCTTCTTGTCTTCTTTCACTTCTGGTTTCCCTTCTATCTTTTGTTTCTTCTGTCGAAGGAGAGTAGACATCATCTTATAACCCAAGCTTTAAGTTCTTCTCGTTGTGGTGTAGGGGAAGAGGTCAACAAAGACGCTTCTTCAGACAACCGTGGGGGTGCTTCTGTCTTGACCACTGAGTGTGGTAGTGGTTGTGATGGATTTTTCATCAAGGCCTTTAAAATCTTTCAAAGTAGGTAGAGCTGTTTCATCTAAAGCTTTTTAGTGAAGGAGTTGAAGTCGTTGCAATAATTGAGATTTTTCCGTTTCGGACAAATTGCTTCGATCCATCATCAATTGTAATTCGTGTTGAAACTGGGACATATAGTTACAATGAGGATTAAATGAGTAAATGGGGGCTCTTTGTTCTTGCCAACGATGGTATTCCATCCAACGTTTGTAAGGGACTAAAGTCAGCTTTCCTCCTTCCATCAGATTTCAAATTTCACATCTGCGATCTTTTGACTCCAGTGTCCTCCTTTTATCTGCTTGGTCTTTTGTTTTGCTCCAAACATTCCTCCCATCATGATCCAAATACTCCTTTCAGCAACATAGACAAAAGAAGCAAAATTTCTCCGCGTTGCATCAACATGTTTTTCTTTTGATGAATGGGGATTTTCTTTTGGACCATTTGGCGAAGAACGTGTCAATGTTTGACTAAACATTTTTTCTGGTGTTTAGAGAAAGGTATCGTGCCTTTCATGACATCTTTATAGGCAGTTTTTGAATGAGTGTTTTTCACATGGGTGGAGTAGCTTTGGTCAGGATGGACAATATGCCCCCATGATTGGCTAAACGTGGAGGCATTTCCTTTCGGTTTTCTTTTTTCTTTTCCTTTTCCTTTTCCTTTTCAGCACAGAAAAATGACTATGGTGACTGTGTGCACTTATTGGTGGGGTCCTCTTGAGCACAAAACCACTGATTCGTATGGTTTGCTTCAGGTCTTTTTTATACCAAAATGAATCGCCAATAATTGTCTTTAAGTCATATCAACTTGAAGACAGGTAACACACGCCGTCGAGGAGTTCGCAAGGGACTAAATCGGGTCAGTTCTTGGTTGGGCAAATCCAGTAAACTTTGTAATACGCCTGATCTCTCTTGGACTTTGCTTTTGTGGAGCAGGTACTTTGTGATCAGCGGCCACTGTTGCAAAAGAGGAAGAAGGTATCACCGCTGGTTGAGACGTTTTAGGGACGCTCTCCTCTTGTGGATAGAAATTGTTATTTGTGGGCTTTTAATTTTCTTTTTCTGAGGCTGTTACTTGGTCTTGGCACCGTTGATATATTTCTTTTTCTTCTGGGTATGTAGGGGAGTTCGTTTGTTTCTTGGGGACACCTTTGGGCGCATTGGTATCCAATTTTAAGAGGGAACGAATGATAACACCTCCTAGAGAACCATTACCTTTGTGTGTTATTGCGTGGATCGGCCAGTTGCGTCAAGGCTACTTTGTTTCTGTCGAAAAACGTTTTGCTTTAAAAGGAATCTGAATGAAGCCTTGTAGTAATTTACGTGCTTTCACCGTAAACCATCGCAAGACTTCTCTGAGACTGGATTCTAAGACACGAGCACGTATTTGTGGATTTTTTCATGATTAATGCCGTACAAGTCACGAATCAATTTGACGGGAAGATGGGACTGAAGGGACATCATGTTGCCAGTGTGTGAGACAGAGTCTAAGTGACCAAGGTTTTCATGCATTTTTTCTTTTGGTGGTCATTGTTAATTCGACGACGGGAACATGTCCACAACAGGTCCTCCGTCTTGGCACCAGTGGTGAAACAGATGACTACGAAATCGCAAATAATCGGGGATAGTGGGTTTTAATTCCACGAGTAAATAGGCGTGTTATGTTGTTTTGGGGCTTCACGCCATTTTCAGCACACGATAGGCTATGCATGGCGGCCAGTATTAATGGTGCAGGAAGAAACCGGAAAATGCGCGGAAAGAACCACCGACCCACGAGAAGCTACTGGCAAGCTTTCTCACATATCCACATTCGCCGAATCCTGGAATCGAATCCACGCAGACAGAGGTGAGATGGCAACGATCCGTAACGGACAGCTCTTTAGACCACTTGCTCACTCGGAAGTTTGAATGGCATCTTCGTACGCATGAGTTAACCAAGGTGTTTCTACCTGTTTGGCTAAGACCTTCACTTGTTTATTTATCTTTATAACTTTTAAACAAAACAACGTAATCGGCTTTGCAACTGATGGTACGATGGGCTTTACGTTGTTGAAACATATTTTGGG
Source organism: Potamilus streckersoni (assembly GCA_016746295.1). Lineage (NCBI taxonomy): Eukaryota > Metazoa > Mollusca > Bivalvia > Unionida > Unionidae > Potamilus > Potamilus streckersoni. The sequence goes on along the minus strand of JAEAOA010001753.1, from coordinate 408,059 downwards.
TAATGTAAATGACACTAGCATTACGATGATGCCCGTTGCATATAAACCACAGTGTAATTTCTTCGTCTTCTCCTATCATGTCAACAAAGATGAACAAATGTGTTTGACTGGGGTCAGACACGATTTCGTAGTCTTCAACCGGAATGCCTTCCACAAAGAAAATAGATTCACCTTGACTTTCTCGTAGAAGGCTGTACTCTGATTACCACTCTATGTAACACCACATGGTGCATTGAGGTGGACGATGGATCAAATAATGTTTATGTTCGATCAAACGTTTGACAAATGCGGTTTGTCAAGCAATGAGCATGACAAAAGGATGTATAAGATACAAGGTATCTCAACCAGTACGATCTAAATGTACGTCAATGACTTTAAAAGTGGAGAGAGAGGGAGTAGAGACTGTAGATGCAGCCATAGTAGTGTCAGGAATGTCACCTTTCTTTTGACATGAAGACAGACAAGACAAGAGTTTTTATATATTTTTCAGGACACATTTATTGCAAACTTTAAAATGGAATAACACGAAAGACATATATAAATAATATACAAATGGTTAAGTACATGGATAAAATACACATTAATACAATCTATAAAAATATAAACAAGTTTCTACATTGCGACATTTTTTGGCATCTAAATATAGTGTGCTAGGGACAGTTCATAATGTTCTAAACGTTTGTACATTGATTGGTACTGTCACACAAATGTTATACTGGAATGGTATTTCTGGGATGTCAAGAACTGTACTGTCCTGAAGATAATGGTTTTTCTCGGTGACATTCTGTACTTCTCCTGTTACTGTTACTAACAAAGGAATAAAAGTGACTTTTTCACGGAACGTTTTAATGTTTTAGGATTACAAATCTCGGGAATAGTCGGCAACTTCTTTAGCCCAAGCCTCGAAACCCCACTTTTCCAGTCATCTACATCAGTCCAGTGAGTGTGTAAGTCACAAGCTATACACACATCCACATATACATCTTCAGTATCTACAATTTGACGAACATAGTTTTCCCGTAAAGGTCGAGTCGTATCCAGATGAAAGTGCAAAGCTTTCAGGATAATATCTCGTGTATATTTAAAGGGACCACTTTCATGTTTTATATTTGAGGTAGGTACTGTTCGTATAGAGTCCACAAAGCATCGAACGGTAAACGAAATCCCAGAAAGCAAGTCAATAAGACACACACTACACGTCTACCCCAATTCAATGGATACAGTTCTCGTAATAAAAAATGGTAATCCTCCACTGTTTGAATATGGTCATGGATCTCCTTCCTGGGAATCTGTTGTATCACCAATGATAAAGGACTTGTCATGGTAGAACGTTTTAATGGTCTCTATTTCCGGCAGCTATAGGTGTAATTTCTGCACAAAAAGTGGTCGTATTATTCCTTTGTCGAATCCAAAGTTTTAGTCACTAACTGACACATGAAAAATCCTTCAGAAGTTTCCTTTTGCAATAAGTTTACATTCTGTACAATATTTTGGTAAGTCTCTAACTCTTCTTTGGAGTTAGATTCAGTAAATATACCTGGTTGTAAAACATAATTACTATCAACAAGACAACACTTTTCGCTCACTTGTCTGAATGTCTGAACACTTTCTTCAGAATAAATCCTCTTATAGCATTCAGATACCAGTGATTCAAGCATAGGTGACGTAACGGATACAATTCTTCTTTGCGTTTGACTTGTATTTTGACCAACTCTCGGTAAATGCGTTCTCTTAACTCCATAGGTAAGCCACGAATGTTCTCTTGTAAAGGACCCCATGACCATGTTTGAGTCAAACACTTCTCCTAGAGCGAAAGTAATGAACGTAGCGAATTATATCTGTCCACTGCCATTCAGAGTAACGGTCAAGAATATCAATAAAGTCTTCTAATATAAATGGTCTAAAGCGGAAAAAAGAATGAAGACAACCCTGATCCAGAGACATCGAACTTGGTTGACTTTTTCACTTTCCTCCTGTGAATTTCTCGACAAAAAAGTTCTAGTCACAAACTGAGATTTGGCTCTGGCAAGTCCCTGCCAAATGTCCTTGTATGTCTTCTCTTCCAATTCAAGTGGTAATGTTTGAAGATTATTTATATATTGGGTTTAAAGACTTGTCTAGGGATGGTTCAACTTATGACTCCTAACCATGTCGCTACTTTCTTACACGACATGGTTGGACCCACTTCAATGATGTCCCACTAAAGGTTTGTAATGATAATCTGGAGACCATGGAGCATGTTCCAGGTAAGCGGAATCTTTATGTTCCCATTCGTGAAGTGACACATCACAACTGAAGCACTTGATTTTATCTTCTTCGCCCAAGTAGAAAAATCCGGCTCTGGCTAATTTTTCAGGGGAAGGTCCTCCTAGATATTTTGGCCATTTTCCTTGGAAAGTTTGCAATCGACTTTTATAGTCACAGTATTCTGTTCTGTCAAACACACAGGGAACTAATATTCACTTTGTACAGGTTCAGTTCGATAAGTGTGCGGTGAAATATGCAGAGGTTTACATGACATCCGTAGGATGGTAGTCACGTGGTTTCCCGTGGAGGATCATATCCACTATAAAACCAGTAAATTGAAATGGTGAGCGATGACGAGTAGCAACGCTTTCGCATCCGTCAGGTTTGACACGTATACCGTCATCTTTTTCCATGGTAGGTTTGGTAGTCATAGCAAAGTTCCCAGGACGAAAATGTGGTAATGAATCACTGAGGTCACAGCGTACGGCATATATGCCATCGCAAGGCACAGCATCGCAATCGAGTTTATTCTTGCTGGATACTTGCTGTGTAAAAGGTTCATCTTTCTCTCTTGGTCTTGGTAGTCACAATAAACTATAGGTCTTAGACGATGTCCCTTTTTACATGCTAACGAATATCGGCGTGTCCGTACGGTAAATTAAAGTAGTTGGGAAGCCGTACTCACTTCTGGTACACGATTTGATAGACTTTTTCCAATGATCGACTGACGATTTGATGTGTGGCTAAACGTAGGCGCTTGAGATTGGAGCAGGCAATGCTTGTGACAACCAGATCCCTAGGAAAGAGAGACT
>JAEAOA010001753.1:217500-400000 GCA_016746295.1 Potamilus streckersoni | reverse complement strand
TTTTTTTCTTCACGTTTTGACGTCATACTTGTGACAAAAGCGCACACAAATCACGAATGTAGCTACTGGCAGAAACCGTTTTTAATAATTTTTGTTTCCGTTAGAATTCAAAGACGGTATGAGAATCACAATATGATCAATCGAACAATCAATCTACGTTTTATTCCAATAGGGCTATGATGACGTTATGCTAAAATGGGGCTAGACTTGATATGAGACCCCTTAGGCACCTCGTTAATTTCGTAAAACTATTACATTAGTCAGTTATATAAAGACGCACAGCCAGCATCCTCGTCTATTACACCAAAACATATAATACCAAAGTTTATTACTCCAAGTTATCCATTAAATACATGCAGTACCCTAGTCTACGCTAGTTTACTCTCTCCATTACCATTACATATCAATCCAAGACATGTATGACCTTAATCTGTCCCCACAAGACATTCATTACTTGAACCTATTAAGCGAAGACTTACAATAATATTGTCATTTACCCTTCCCTACCCAGTAAAGCATTATAAAATCGCATGACATTTGTCAAAATTCGATTTCCTTTTATATAAATGGTGAACATTGCATGTTTTAACAACTAGGTCTTAAAAGACGACACTTTTCATTTTTCCTCATACACAAAACAGCAAACTTCTTTAGCAATTCCTAATTTCATACACGTTTCTAATGGCGTGCATAATCACTGAGTGGTGAAATGTAGGTCACAATGAATGGATTTTGATAGTTTGTTGTAGTGCTTCTCGGGATACAAGCCGATTTGAAATATCTTGATTATGCAACCAACAGTACCCATGAAGATGATGTGCACAGAAAAGGTGCATATTGTTACTAAAAGTTTTAAACGTGGGTACAATGACTTGGTTGTGGTTTTGTTGCTGCAGTGCTTAGCAGGATTCATTGTAAGTCTCACGGCTGTGCAAGCAGTAATGTCCAAAATCTAGGTTAAACGCAAGTAGTGAATATTAATTGAAGCATACTTCATCTGTGGTATAATGGAAGCTCTTCTTCAGTTGAGTACATGCAAGTTATAATAATAAAACAAAATGAAACGTGCTCATGGGATCAGAATGCACAACGACCTATCCTAAAAAAATTTACCGAAACATACACTCTTTGAATGGACGGACAGATTAACGAACGAACAAGTTAACATTATTTGCCCCTGCTACCACATTTTAGTTTAAGCATAAGAAAACATACAATCAACCAATAATGTCTTTAAAACCAATAATGTGTTTAAAACGAAAGTGACTATTTTATATTTTTTAAATGTATGAAAAGGAATGAATGTTAGTGTTGTCATGTAAAGACAAAAATAGTTACAATTATGTGGCATATACGTCTGAGGTATACGCGTCTTTCATATTTTTAATATAATATCATATGGACCGTGTGCTACAGCTTGCTACATCGCTAATTATAGCAGCAGTAAAGTTACTGAGAGCAAGCGTACGTTTGTCGACATTGCCAATTCTATGAGCTTAAATATTCGTCAGGCTTTCCGATCATTTATCTGGAGCTGTGGGAAAACTTGTGTAAACCTTATGTCGATCGTACATCAAGTTTTTATAGAACTTCATAGAAACATGTCTGAGCAAATTTATCTCGTGTACAAAACAATAACTCAGTGCAAAAGATAAATACTAATGAATACTATGTATAAATGTGACTTTTATTTTGTCAGAGTATGAATTTGAGACACATCGTGTTTAAAAATATGTATCTCAACAAAAGTTGTGTTATGGGAATTTCTACCGTGATAGGTTTGGGATCTGTGCTTGCAGGAGCTGCAGGTAATTATTATAATATATATAGCTATGAGAAACAAAAAACTCTTCAGCGCCACGAAATAGAGTTTATTGCCGTTATTTTCACCAAAGAGACTCGCGATTTATAATGCTAAAATCATTTGTTTTTAATTCGTAAACTTTGGCATGGGCATGAATGTGTCAGAAATCTATAGCTGAGGGAATTATTTATAAAAGCGCAGATATTGATTTGGTCTGGTTATTCCTTTTATTGTCCAGTCTTCTACATTGCTAGCCTCTGATAGGAGATGGTCAATTTAGTTCATTTTATGACAAAGAAAATCTAGAACTGAACAAGAACGCACACAAAGGATAAAAAGAACCAACAACATATGCATACAAAATAACATAACATTCAAAGTGTGAAATGTAACAATCTTGCAATAATCAATAACAACTTAAGAATTCCATAATGTAGTGAATTCGGGTTTAATGCGTAAGAGGAGGGGAATACATGCTCAAACAAATTCAGAATAAAAAAATATGATTAGGCCATAGGAATGGAAAGACTGTACTAATATGTCCAGTTCAATACAAATTCAAATTTGTTTTCAAAATTTATACTTTCCTTTCTCTGAAGAAAAAAAAAATGTAATACAGTTGAGGGTGGGGTGGGATAGATAGAGCCACACACAAACACACACACACACACACACACACACACACACACACATACATACATACATACATACATACATACATACATACATACATACATACATACATACATACATACATACATACATATATATATATATATATATATATATATATATATATAAATATATATATATATATATATATAAATATATATATATATATATATATATATATATATATATATATATATATATATATATATATATATATATATATATATATATATATATATGCCTATAAGGCTGTTATCATTATCCCTCTTTAGAAGACATCTCTTACTGTGAGAAACTTATAGGATTACAATAATCCTGGAGTGACAGCAGTCACCGCTACATTGTTCTTGTATCAATAATTACCCTTATTAACCACTTCAGGTGAAGCCTCATCTGAAAGTCCATTTAACTAATTCGTAAACTCGAATATACATTACTTACAAGAAATAACATACGTATGTTGTTCTGAGTCGGCCGAGATACTGAGTTTGTCATACATTGAGGTCATTCGGCCTAGAGGTTGGCATTATAATATCACCCAACCTCAAAAGTACAAACATTGATGTTTAAAAAATTCAGAAAACGTCCATCTCCGAAACATTTCTCTGGTCACACAAACAACCAAAAGTACTTTTTACATTACACGATGAAAAAAATCGAAGACACCATTTTCATCTTCCACAACTCTTATCATGAACTCGTCGCCAATTTGAAAATTATAGAAGAATTTATACTAATGGATCAAGAGACTTGGAATGGGCTCATGCAGCCTTCGCTAGTGGAAAACACACAACACAAGTTTGCTTGCCAAACAGTACTTCAATTTTTTTTTTCTGCCCAAATCAGAGCCGTAGACCTTGCTCTGTAATATAATGAAAACAAACGTATTTTAAATAGCATAATTTTCTCTAACTGACTATCAGTACCTCAGTGAATGCACCATAGAAGACTGGAGAAACCATTGTTAGCCAATATTCTCCTCAAACATACTAAACTGAGTACTTCCCACAATATAGGATAATGTTGGTTACCCAGCCATGTTGGCATTAAAGGTAATGAAAAACCAGACCGCGCTGCTATAATGGCCCAAGCCCTAGAACCATGTGATTTTAAAATATCGTATACTGATTTTTAACTCAGTATCAAAGAAGGTTTACGTCAAAAATGATAGGCATCATGGAAGGATTCAGTGAAAAACAAACTTCATGCCATCAATTCAACCTTAGGAGAAGGGATTCATTGCTACAGAAATATCCGTAGGGAGGCGGCGGTCATTGCTAGAATTCGAATCGGCCATACTTATTTAGCCCACTCCTACATACTAAAAGGAAAAAATCCACCAGAGTGCATTTCTTGCACTTAAGCACTTTATGTTGGAGTGTTTCGACCTCTAAGATACGCGTAATCATTATTACAATGTGTATGACATTAGGGAGCTATTTGATGCAGTCAGCGTGACATTTTTTGCAAGGTATTGCTTTTACGCTATCACCTTGATGAGTTTTACGTCATAGAATATACCGTCCCTTAATTTAAATTAACTTTCGTCTGCCTCTATTGACATACACCATTTACATTCCCCGTTGATCGGAAAGCTTTATTTACTTATTAGTATTACCATCTTTTCATTTTACTTTCAACTGTTTGGTTTCGTAACACCGGTCGATATGAAACCTTTTACCATTTTTAAACGATCAAAGATAACCTTTTGTATGTCGCTAAATAGCCTAATAATGATGGTGTGCTGTAAAAATATAATCATCTAACCTGCCAACTTCATGAGGCTTATCAACGAATGCTGTTTTGTATTTAACACATACCATCTATTTTATGGTTCGTAAATATGTTTGCAGTACTTAAGGAATGACAATTGAAACGAAATGGTATTTATAAAAATTCGGTTCCGTGTTTGCAAAAGTATCGACGGGGGCGAATGCCAGAGGAGACACAATGGAAGTTTCAATCTGGATGTGTGATACTGAAGTGAAGACCAACATCTGTATCTGACGATAGTTTAACCACGTAAAATGGAATCGGTATATAGCAAGCAGTTAAACTGCTGATGGTGATATCACAATATTCAGTGTAGAGTCGTCAGAATGGGAACGCGTACCGTGTATTGGTGGGAATGGTATTTTTGAGATGAGAAGGAGTTGTATACGTCTAACACCATTACATCAACGTTATCATAAATACGAGCACTTCACCTGAAACGATAAAAAATAAAATGTAGATCACAGTGACCCTTTTTACTTTTAAAGATGTAGTAGTAGTAGGTACATCTTGTTATCAAGTTTCATGCTTAGAGGATAGCAGTACCAAAGAAACGAACTTTAATAGAAAAAAAACTTGAAGAAAAGTTCTGAGAATGTAATTAAAGTCATACAGGCTACGTTTGACAGAAAGGATGTAGAACGTATCAAGATACATCAAAATATCTAATTTTCATGTGTTTCGATATGACAGTTTGCATATAACAACACAAACACTCATCTGGTAATGAACTATATACAAAAGTTAATGAAAGCAAGGAAAAGATGAAATATAGGTCACGATGAATACATTTTGTTATTATGTATAGTATTATTGTAGTACTAAGGGAGATATATATACAGTCAAATAGCTTAAAGCATTAAACGGTAAAACATCACATTGAACGATGTTCAGTTAGTTATTATTGTTGTTATAGGGTTTAACGCCATTTTTCGGCACAAGATAGGTTATACATGGAGACCTGTATTAATGGTGGAGGAAGAATCCGGGAAAATTCCGGAAAGAACCACCTACCCAAGAGAAACTACCGGCAAGATTTCTCACATACCCACATTGTTTGATCCCGAGACTTGAACCCACGCAGACAGAGGTGAGATAGCAGTGATCCGTAACGGTGAGCGCTATAGACCACTCGGCCACTCTGGGCCCAATGGTCACTTAGTGTGAAATACGTGTCAAAGTGCCCTAGTGACTTATTTTGCCTAGATTAATGATTCCTGGCATAGCAGTATTATACAATATATAAAACAACGTAGCCATGAGCTAAATGTATATTTTGAATGTAGGGCTCAATACCTCTTTTATTTTAAGGGGTGTGGTAATTTTACGAATGAATAAAATCACATATTAAATGATCATAACATGAAAAGTTCTAGACACTGAGACAAAGTCAGTGAAAGTGACATCGGACACAGTGACCTATTTTGTGATGAGGTTTTAGTATCCATCAAGACTTATCCCCTCAAATAGCTACATTAATCTAGGTATTATAGACAGAACAGAAAGTGCTATCCCTGGAATATATAGGAGAATTCTTGATGATAGAGGGCATAATTAATATTTGATACTAATAATACAATCATACAGGTTAGAGAATTAGTAGTTATTATTCTACGGTGATTCTATTATAATTCCTCGAATGTACGGCACCCATCACATTTTCTTCACACACCAATCTATATTCTATTACAACTAAGCACACATCACCAAAAATGATGTTTGTTAATCGGTGTTATATGCACTAGTGTGTAGCCGGCACGCTCGCATGACGACCCAATAATTAATTCTTATCTATCTACACAGTAAATCCGGACTCCTGTGAGAGAAATAAAGGTATATATTATTAATTATAGAGAATTATTAACATAAAGCCACATAGCAATACTCAATGGCTGGATCAAAAAAAAAAGCCATTATATTTACTTTTATGGATTATGGATCGGTTTCCATGACTCCTTCAGTAATTATGTTGGATTCGTTTAAACCCAGAGCTTCCAACACTCTTCCAATAGGTGTCATAGCACATTCTCCTGAGGTAATCGATCCGATGGCAATTCCAATTAAAGCCAGTTTACTTTCTCCATGGTGATGTCCAGTTACAACATAAACACCTGCACCTGAGTCTCCAGGAATAAAAAATGGTTCAGTTCCAACATTTTGTATTAAGAACTGCCCCTTCATTATGAAATTACTGGATGGATATCCATGGGGGAGGGGCATATCGTTGGGAAGTGAGAGGGAGGCATTGTGTATTTTGAACATTGCGTTTTCAAGTAGAAGTAATCCTTGCGTCAGACCTGTTGACCTGCCAAACTTCAAGACGTCTCTCCTCCCCCATAGTTTTTGAAGATCTGGGTTTGCTATCACCATCCCATCTACAAAAGATGGCGAATTTCCTTCAAACAATCCTACAAAATAAGGTTTATTCAATTAAATGCTTGCTTGAAGGATGAAATATGATATTTAATTAAGATCATATTGATTTTGATATTAGACTAGAACGAAGTAGATATAGCAGGTAATGGTCAAGCAAAATTTGTGATTTGTTTTTAATTTTATCTTAAGTTTAAATTAATTTGGAAGAGTAAGGAATCTGGGTTCTATAAACATTATGTAGATAGAAAAAGTTCATTGCATATCTATATTTTGAAGATAGAAATTGTGCTATTTCTAGGGTAATGTATAGTAGACAGCGTTCTATCGTCAGCGAACGTAATAGAGCCGATAAATTGCTTTAAACAATTAAAGAGAAATATGTGAAATTATGGATATTGTTCCTTGGAAAATACTAAAAACGTTATAATCATTATCAATGTCATAAACCTTTCAGAATATTTTCATTTTATTGTACTACTACTAGCACAACGTAAATTCAGAATCAATTCACTCTATTCCACCTGTTTTCTTAGGTTGGTTGGAGCCCATCCATACAAAACTACCCAAATCAACTTTTCGCTTTCTTTGGTCGATGCATACTAGAGCTGCATCGACTCCAATTTGTGCAAAAGGATCGAATTTTTCTCTGACAAATGTTCCACATAGTCTGGTACCATCCGGTAGAACTGATTCGTTATCAGATGGTTGCACTACTGGTGTCTGGATTCGGCTACTGTTTATTCCTAAAACGTGAGCACACGTCAGAAAACCTATATCATTGGCACCAATTCTGACGAATGGCCCAAGTGTTCCGGCAAATTTAAACCCCGATGCCCCAATGCTGCAACCCATTCGGAGGGGATTGTTTACAAAATGAGGATGTGGGTTGGATGGTAGCCTTTGGGCTGGGATCATTCCTAGAGAGAAAAAACCTTCGCGAATATCTGTGGGATAACGTTGTTCATCTACTTTCAGTTCCTCTGGAAATAATTCTTCTCCATAAGGAATAACACCTTTTAGTCTACAATAAAGCACTATTGATGTTTGCTTGATGATTCCATGTTTCGTTGATCGAATAGAGCTTGCTGAAATTGCTTCAAGATTGCTATGCATTTTGAATAAATATTCCCCATGTTCATTGATCAAAAGTTTTACGGTGACTACGTCATTTTTGGTAAATGACACTCTTTGATATTCATCGTTTAATCGATTTTCCAAAGGCTCCATCTCAATTTCATCAAATCTTCTGTAAATGATCGGCAAACCAAGAAATTGCGAGAACTTTGACACAGTAGCAGTGGAATGGAAACAAACAAATACCAATTCACCTGTCTTATCATCCCTGTGATCTAACCCCAGCCACAGAGCAATGTTATTATCACCGAAATCTTCCTTCCATTTGTGATTGATGTACGCCATTATTACACATAGTGCTTCTTTGCTTTTCTTCGCGAGTATAACTTGCAGTAAATACGTTAGAACAGAAGCATTTCTCTTTACAGACAAATATAATTCTAGCTTTTCTTTACAGAATTCATCAATGAATATTTTCTGTATCTCCTTTTGCCAGTCAGATGATTCTGTATCTGCAATACAATGCAAAAGATTTTAATGATATTTGTTTCCCTTTCTGAAACACTTGAAATTTCTGATCCGTATTATAGTTTCTATAAATATGTTTTCCCAATGACCATAATGGTTTACATCATAGGTACACAAAGAGGCCATTTTAATTCAGGTTTCCCGAGTTCATATCCTGTGATGACTTAGTCTCACCCTCTGTTAGGAACATAATTGTTTATTCTTATTATTACTATTATTATTATTATTATTATTATTATTATTATTATTATTATTATTATTATTATTATTATTATTATTATTATTATTATTATTATTATTAAAAGTCTTTTGAGGCCCTCAACCATACACCGTTTTTATTTTATAATATACATCAATCCTGGTCCACCAGTGTGAGTCCCGATATATTTTAAAATTTTCCATCCTCATATCCCCACATTTTTAGTATATGAAAGAAAGCTAACTTACGGACATCATTTTGAGTACTTCAGAGAGATCCACTGTAAGCAAATTTTTTAATGGTATAACCAAACAATAAGTAGCTTTGAGTTGGTGATAATGGTGACGTTAATGGTCCAGAGTTTTTAATATCTACCCCTTGGTTAATATTAGTTATATTTTCTTTTCATTTTTATCCAGTACATTATTTACACAAATCGAAATGAAATTTTCTTTTTGGAGAGTAATCCTGTTTTTAATGGTACGTCGTAAAAGTTTTCTAACTTTACACAAATCAACCAAATTATTAGATTTTCAATTTAATGAAATAAATATTGTTATTAGTGTCAAACTATTCCTGAATAAATAACAAGGCGAAAACAATTTGTTTGAAAATAATTGTGAAAAATCGCAAATTAAAATAACACCCCCCAAAAAAATAAACAAGACAAAGATCTTTGTTAAAACTGTATTATTGTACTCTATTTCATGTTATTATAATTAAGGTCATAAATACATATACTTGACTGTTATGACAGCTTCGTTTACGATCTGTTCCGTTTAGTGATGCTTTAAATCTTTTTAGGTACCGCTAGAGATTGTCAATGGGTAGCTTCAGATTAGTTTAATAGTTGGGTAACTTGAATAAGGGTATTTTTATGTTTCTTATGTTTTAATTATTGCGTAAATTAATCGTTGCATACAATTGCCATTTATGATGTAACCTTAGAAACGTGTCCTGTTCAAACTAATAAAAAAACTGTTTTATCAGTAAATAGTACATAATAAAAGCACAGTTATGATCTACAGGTCCAATTTAGCAAAATATTTGTTAGAGTAATAGTCTATTGATAAAATCGGATTTTTTATGTAGCGTTTATTTCTGTTCATTCATTAAATGAAAACTCAATACAGATCACTTTAATAACAAAATTTAACCATTTACAAAGATGCAACTATGTATTATTGTACAATTTGTAAAGGAAACATATGAATTTGGAAATAAATATACTAAAGTCCATTTCTATCTGTTCTTGAAATGAAACAACTCCAGTAATATATGCGAATAGTCTAGATATTCATATCTTCAGAATGTTGTACAACTGCAAAAATGAAAGTTTTGATCACAATATTTCGGTCCGAATGTTTTAAAATCAAAATATGATGTTTAATTATGACCGAGTTTGATTGATTTGGCTCCTTTAAAACCAATCATCACTAAATGGCCATGTTATCGCATATCCAATCCACAGTTTCAAATATTCAGAAGCCAAATCCAACGACCCATCCTATCACACCTTCAACTACAGCTCTAAGTGGAACGAAGGTTGCCCCAACATCATATACTCTCTACTGTTAAATATAGCTCACCATCACGAACAGCTCGTGAAACAGCATATTGGACTGCTCTACCTAACACATACACAACTGCATCAGAAGCTAATTTCAAGATTGCTCCTCCTGTTCTGTGTAGAAACTTAGCAAATGATGAACCTTTCTGAAAAATAATTAAACCGAAGAGTTTAAAAGCAAAGAGGATGCAACATCACATGTACACAACACACGAAACACATGTTTATATGGTTATTTGTTGTCTTAGTGAAATAAATGTTATGACCATGCATAAAAGGAGACGCATTTTTTGTTATTTGGTAATATTAAAGACAAATAACGTTCTGTCGGGCTGAAGAGGTAAAATTGATATATATGTTTTGTAGTAGTTGTAGTACTTGTGGTTGTTTTGCTCAGATATTTAATCTCTCATTTAGCGACTGTACGATTTGCATTCTATTTGGACATGTGTATTGGATATGTATTCCACATATACACTGCGCTTCTAGGAATGCGTGATAAGGATTTAGATTTTTTTCTTCTTTCTCTCTAAACCAACTGGTCTTATCCTTTTATATTTCCCCTTGCGGGTCCGTAGTCGTAGAATTGGCCCGCCGTGCCTCACTACGTGTTTGCAAGAGGCGACTAAGTAGAGGTGACCTGGTCAAAGAGAAAACCTCAAGAAAATGAAAACTTTCTTCGATATTCCAGTGACTTCTGGAGTCACCGACACAGACATCATTGAAGGAATGACCAACGAAGGTGTCACTGCAGTTCACAGAATACGTATCAAACATAACAATCTGCATGACACCAACACCATTATACTCGCCTTCAAGAAACCAACCGTACCCAGAGTGGTCAAAGTTGGCTTTTTGTAAATGAAGGTTGAGGTATATATTCCAAACCCACTTCGATGCTATAAGTGTCAAAAATATGGACATCATGAAGACCGCTGCTCAAGAAGCCAAATATGTGGCCGATGCGGAGATAGCTCTTACCAGGAAGCTGAGTGCAGAGCAACACCGCATTACTGAAGGAAGTAAATATTTATCATAGGTTATAGCTTTTATGCCATAACCTCGAATAGTGGTATGTCCTTTATACACCGTCGCTTGATTTTAATTACTTTCCATCTGTTTTCGTTGTCATACATCATTTGTACTCCCCGTTGTTTGGGAAACTATTTTGTTTTATCACCGTCACCATTTTATCGTTTTACTTTTCAACTGTTTGGTTTCATATTGCTGGTCGATGCAAAACCTTTTACCACTTTTAAATAATGAAACATATAACCTTTTTTATGACGCAAAATAGCCTCATTTTGCTGGTGCGCCCTAAAAAATTCAACAAACCAATCCTTAGCCAATCACATATGTTCCTTGTCAAACACTACAACGTTCTTATCATTTTTTAATGTTGAACAATTGATTTTTATCCTATGTCACTTTACTGTCATTTAAATGCCATTGTAATCAATGATTAATGAATAATTAAAAAGCTTAATACATGCAGGATATTCTCTTTTCCTACGGTAAGGCCATCTATCTTTTATCGTGTGGTACCATAAACATGATATTCGAACAAGTGCTTAAGCCAATAATTAAAATATATTGCTTTTGGCACCAAAAGATGAAATAAAATCGGTATTAACTCAGGAAAATAGTTTGGTTCTCTTTGTTTATTATTACCAAATGTGTACCTAAATCGACGTTTAGAAGATTAAACTCAATATTAGGTACACATCGTTAACTCTCACCCCGTTTAATAAATTCACGTAGGATTGTGTTACACTAATCTTTCGCAATCACTTACTATACTATTTGACCAGATTTTAAAACAATGCTAGTCAGATTCAGCAATGTATCATAGCGGTTGTTTGATTGTTGTCAAGGAAGTAAGAGGAACTAATTTCAGACGGACACGAACATCGAGTCAAATTTCTTTATGCAAAATTAATTTCCATATCTATAATGTAAGGCACTTTCTATGTATTTCTCCTAGCTCACGAAATACTAGTCAGATAGACAGAAAGAGAGACACAGATAGATAGATAGATAGATAGATAGATAGATAGATAGATAGATAGATAGATAGATAGATAGATAGATAGATAGATAGATAGATAGATAGATAGATAGATAAATAGATAGATATGAATGTGTATAGTGAGGTATAGATTAATAACAACCTTTTGTAAGTCTTTCGGGTCATTTTCGCTTTGATTATATCTGAATCCAGTTGTTTAGTTTGATAAGAGAGAATATCTGACAGGTCTTAAGTCTTTTTCTTCCATAGGTCATTTGAAGAATTTATTAGCTCACCTTGGTAATCATTCGTTGTTTGAGATATCTCCCATCTAAGGAGGAGCTCATGATTTTAATGATTATACATACATACATACATACATACATACATACATACATACATACATACATACATACATACATACATACATACATACATACATACATACATACATACATACATACATACATACATACATACATACATACATACATACATACATACATACATACATACATACATACATAGAGAGAGGGGGGATTACTTCACTTATTGCTTTGAGATCCTTTTCTAGCTGAATATTCTTTTGCCTCATTTCCTCCAAAGTTTGCTCTAGAGTATCGTTTTCCTCTTGTTTTGTTTTGCTTTGTTCGTTTTTTTTGGCGAATCATTCTGTCAAGTTCTTCAATAATATTTTGTTTCCCTTCTTGAAGTTTCTTTTTCAATTCTTTCATCTGATTAACTTCTTCATTTAATTCGGTAATCGCTTTATCTTTCTAACTAACAAAAATGTAGTCCATTGGAATAACATAGACCTGTAAGTGGGACATGAGTTAGCATATTAAGAATGCATATAGATTGCGTACGATGTATAATTGCTTTTGGATACGATTGAAGAAAAAAGTACAGATGTAATCATCAAATGTAACGGTAGTACCTAGTCTTGCGCTGTGTGTATTGTTTGTGCGTGTGTTTGTAGACGACACAATCGTTTACGAATAGATGTTGACGCACAAGATGTAGCAATCGGGAAGAAAGCCTCGGATCAAAAGGAGATGCCATACATGATGCAGAGTGCGAGAAGGAGCAGACATTGTCTAAAGAAGTTGCTTCAGAATGTGAAATAATTTATAAGGCCTACTATAAGGGAAATCACATGTCAATGACTCTCCTAGGAGTGAGAGCTTCGTGTTATTCAATAAACAGCGATTCATATACCATCTAGTCCACGCATAACACATCACCACAAAACGATAAGTGTCGGTGGTATAGGAAACACTGCAGCAGACACACCCAAATATCCACCTAGTAATTCTCGAGTCTAAAAAGAGTTATTTTGAATTTGAAATCGTGGTATCTATAACGTACTAAAATATACACCAAAAGGAAACAAAATGCTCTCCCTGGATTCTACAACAGAATGTTTGATAATACTACCAAAACATTTTATAAATACGATACTAATATTATGATACCGGTCATTCATACTCTACAGCTATTCGAACCCAGGACCCTGGGTATACGGAACACATCGCCTTTCCTGTAAGCACCGATTTATAGGTTTGGTAGGTAACAAGAGGACAGATTGGAGACTTTGCAAATTTGCAGGTGCTGCAAAGTTAATACTGCATGATAATCAAACTTTAATTAAGTATCGAAAGCAAAACCAATACAAATATTTGCAATAAACTAAATATAGCATCTATGGCCCAATATACAAAACGGCAAAAGTAACGTAAATGAAAATGACCGTAAGAAGTAGCTCAATATGTACAAAGGTATGTAGCACCTGCTTTTAATACACTCTACCATATTAATAATTATATTTACTTTAGTATTGGTCATTACTATACAACTCGATAACATATTTACCGTTACTCACACTGATCTCTATTTATGTTTTTAAAGAATAGCAATATATGTATTTCTCGCATTTGATATTGGAGTTAAAGATACCAATTTAGTAAGTGAGCACTGTCATGCCAAATAAAGATTCTGACATATTCGTATTCGATAACACCACTGTTTCTATATCCCCCAATCTATATCTCTGATACGAAAAACAATAGTTTTCAATGAGAAAATCTTTGTCCATCCTCAAGGTGACAATTCCTCAGATAGGATTTGAAGGTGATATTTCACAGACTAATTGCAATTTGGAGCAATGATAGCTGATCTCTGCGCCCCTGCCAGACCATTGGCACAAGGATAATGGATTTTATGGAGTTGCAAGTGATAATAAGTTTCATTGGTTTCAGTTTTATTTGCTAAAATTAAAAAAAAATATCATATAGATGTAGAGTCCTAAACAGCCTGAGAAAATACAGGAACTTTCTATAACATTTGCATATGTTGTAAATACGCAACATATTGCCCGTATACGAATGATATATTTTGTCTTATTGCATGGCAATGCGAAAGCGTCATCGTTCAATCTGACAAGTTTCGCTGTTGTGTTAGTGCATGAATTCAACGATTACATATTGTTACGTGTCTAGGCTTGTACAAAAGTAACAAAGAAAAGAGTGAAACCAACAAGGTTTGTTAATTTAGCAAAATAATCAATTTCCTTAGAAAACAAAGTAAAAACATGAAAAAGGGCATATGGTTTATGAATCTAATCCCAAAAATGAATCATAGAATTTAAAAATGTAAGTCTTATCACATCCAATTTCTAAATGAAAAGAAAGTTCGAATCGCTATGAAGTTCCAAGATGGAAGGCGATAACGTCTTCTTTAACCTGTTTTGTGTTGTCGAGTCAACGTTTCCTTTTTTGAATCACTAAATTTAATATTATGGCTTTAAAATTCCGAATAATTTCCAATGAATGTCTTTGTCCAAGAATTCTGATGAGCACTTATATGTATGTTTTCCAGAGAAAATAATTACTAATTTCCGAAAAAAATAGAAAAACAATTCAACTGACAGCAAATGTAACTTTCAGTTCCGAAGATATGAATTACGACTGACTGACATCACTATGAAACATCAGTTTTACCCCACAATTTTATATCACATGATGGGGTCACAATAGAGGTCGGCTGTTACGTACACCATGGATGAATTTGATTCTGCTGAACGAATCTACAAGACTAAATACAAAGTTTATAAAAAAACTGGTTACACTGAACTAACAAATAAGCCAAGTATGACCTTGATTACGAGCAATGAGTTTCATTCAAGGAAAGAAAAAGAAAAGGTTCTTTACGATTTCTGAATTAAGGTCCGGAACTAGGTCAAATAAAATGCAATGTAGCAATACTAGTTATTTATCTGGTCAAAACAGAACTGAACTGAATTTTCCTGAAAAATGTCAAATCCAGTGAAAAATGTATCATTACAATAACATGTAATGAAATGAAAAGAAAATAAAAAAATAA
The DNA here is from genome assembly GCA_016746295.1 of Potamilus streckersoni. Taxonomy (NCBI): domain Eukaryota; kingdom Metazoa; phylum Mollusca; class Bivalvia; order Unionida; family Unionidae; genus Potamilus; species Potamilus streckersoni. Next base: position 384,615 of record JAEAOA010001753.1, on the reverse strand, counting down.
AAAAATAAAAAAGGTGAATAAGTACTGAGCGAAAATGGCGTGAGCAAGCATTTTCCAGAATTTAATTTTACAGATAAGTTTCATCAAAGTCAGTGCTTTATTTCCTAAAATATATAGACCTTATAAACCGATAAAATTACATTTCAAGTCTTTTTGATCTTGACATGTTCCTATAAATGAGTCTGGACTGATCTTGACATGTTCCGATCAATGAATCTGGTCATAAATAAGCACATGGAAATGAAATCTACCAGATATTACATTTTATTTATTTATCAATCAATAGTCTTATCTTTATATTGCTGCTGTCTCATCATTTTTCTACGGTTTTAACAAAACGAATAATGCATAGAAGCTATGGTCTATACAACTGTCTACAACAGTACAAACTGGTGGTTTATTCGAACTTTTTTCTGAACGAAATAGGTCGACGATAGTTCAAGGAATAGTATAAATTGACATACATCTAAAGAGAGTATCCGACTGTAAATAAGTGGCCTAATATCTTAAGACAAATCACACTATGAACCTAATCATATCTGTATGCATACATTATCATGATGTCTAGTTACCTGTCGTGAAGTAACAACATCATATACGTATTGCAAGCTTATCGAATACATAGTCTGTCAGGATGCTTTGATAGAGCCGGGTATTTGCATGACGTGAATATTTGAGACGGAAACAAATGACAAAGAGGAAACACTCATAAAAAATAAAGGCTGTTGACCTGTGTCAGCAACTAACGAAATACTTATTACGAGACGACTATAGTAGCATGGTAGACACGATTGTTTATTGATTTGTATATATATATATATATATATATATATATATATATATATATATATATATATATATATATATATATATATATATATTGTTTGTTTTATCTTAGTATTGTGTCAGACGTCTAGATGATATTCTATTTTCGATAACAATTTCGAACATGGCCATGCTAATTGTTCTATGCACAATATTCACAATAACCAACGAAATCAATTTGGAAATCGTATTGAGACTAATTTGCGCTGCCTCGAGAGGTTCTGAATAAAACGCGCATTCCTGAATGCAATCCTATCTAACATGAATTGCTAGCAAAACCAACGCTTATTAAGGATATAGCCATAACAATAATTGCTACTACTCATTAACTATTGTCCGTGCAACTAGACGATGCAAGCAAGCGTGGATGCTGACAGGAAAATAATCTGAAAACGTCGATGATGTACGCAAATGTATTTATTGATGCGCAACATTAACATGGCCACGATTATTACTTGTCGATCAAGGAAATGATTTCTCAGACTAATTCTACACTGTTAACTAAAAATCATGTCCAAGTTCATGTTTCACGTGTTAGCATACATTATGATGAATGCATTATTCCCACCTTGCAGAATTAGTATTCGACATCAATTCGCATAAGAAGTGTTTTAATGATATCTCTCTTTGAGCTCGCACTCCACTGCAGTCTCAGATCGCACAAATTGATAGCACGACTTTCATTAGTCATAAATATTACTAAAAATGTATATCGATATCAGTTATTATTTGCAATTCTATTTTGGGTATTAATAGTGGTGTATTCCAATTCATTCCAAATGAATAGTCACAGATCAAGCTTGCAAATTTGCATAGTAGTGTCACAAAATGTCTCATACACATCATTGAATAACAACACATCAGTATGCAAACACAGATGGTAAGAGTCAAAAATGCTTTCCAATCAAATGCTAACTAGACTCTCTACGCGTACATGTCGCCTATGACATATGTTCGCGATTCAATAATGAATCATATGACTCGATAGATGGTAAACGAATTTTAGCAAGCGTGTCAGAATCCCTTATGTATTGGTAAGGATATATGCCATTTCTAGTTAATTGGTCAGTGGTAATGACAATTCTGACTAGTGATTTTGATGTTTGCTGCTTCTAGATTGCTAACCAACTTCTTCATTGATGAAATCACTAACTGTAACGAATTGACTAGCTGTAGCAGTCAAACTTCAAATGTCATGCATATTTTCATCCTGTTTGGAATTATACTTGTTAGTGCCTTTGATGCCGTTGAGACTGCTTGCATTATGAAGTTGTCATCATATTCAATAAGATTATGAAACATTACACAACATTTTCTTTGACTTGGTTTAATTAGTAATTGTTAACTGCATGCTGTGTGCAGCTTCCGCATGCGCGCCTCTCATGTGCCAATTATTATGAACCACCACAGTTGACTTCACAACCAATTTCCTCCATCTTTCTCTGTTCACTACTGATCTTTGGGAATCTCCACATCCCATACCTGTCAACTCTTTAATGTTGTCTTCCCACCTATTCTTCTGTCTGCCTCTCTGTCTGCATCTTCGCACTGTGCCTTGCAAGATTGGTTTTGTCAGTCTAGATGATCTTCAGACATGACCGTACTACTTCAGTTTGCGCTTTTCTACAGTGGTCAAGAGGTCATCATAGTATCGGAAATCGTTATATTAATGAACAATCTGACCGTAAGTTGTTTTTATTATTTTTGTCCACCTAGGTCAGGAACTGCAATCGCTTCTAGTTATTATTTAATTAATTTTGTGTCTCTTTCCTCAGAAGCCTCAGGTGCTTGTACAGTTATATGTTTAGTACATCTTTCTTGCCGAACGCTATAATACCTGCGAACATATCCTTATGGCAGGAAAAACTGCTGAATATGTACTTTGACTCCGATATAGTATTTAAGACTTACTCTAGACAAACAAATACGATTTACAGTATTCGTAGTGGCATTTTCTGCTGCACATATAATGTTCTTCCAGGAATACACTTTTTCAGTTATTACACACCATTTCCATTGAATTTATACATAAAAAGAGCAATATCTAATTGTATGGTGTTTCCAGTCACCTTTGTTTTATCTTCGCTTATGTGTAGTCTGGTAAATGGATATTAAAATTAATGAAGGTTAGAAATGGTAAGTTCATTCCAGGGATGGGGAGACAACAATTGGTCTAGTTAGGCTGAAGCTTGTATTTAATGACAGCAACATCACGCTGGGCTCCACGATCAAAGTGAAAGCGGTCCCTCATTATGTTCATATTCTTGTATGCATGTGAGATATGGAATTTGACAGCAGAACTGGGGAGAAGTATCTTTGCCTTAGAGATGAGATATTATCAGAGGATCCCGAAAATCTCATACTTATACCATGTCTCTAATGAGGAGGTGTTCATAGGATACTAGGATAAATTCGACCTCACGAAGATAGGTTCACACCATAACGAAAAACGAACAAAGATGGTATGTTCACAATCTCACGGTCAGTTGGCCTATCAAGGACAGTCCAATCGGGAACAGTGCGAAGAAAGAGAATAGATGGTGAGATATCATGGAAGAGTGTACAGGCATGGACTTATCAAAGTCTCAAAGTGCAGTGAGTAACAGGGCATATAATAGAAAAAGATTGATGTAAGGTAATCAGTGGCGCTCCTACTACCTGCCGCTCCTACACGTTACGGGATAAATGAAACAAAAGACCTTTGAATGAAGGGGAATTTAATAGTAATTCGATTTGTAAGTCTGGCATTAGCAAAAAAAACCCGGCTCATTCCCTCTAGCAACATAAAATTCTTTTGTAAAGTTAAATAAGATATCTTCTAATATTGTGGAAGCCCGAGTGAGTTCACGTGACCCATGAAGGATGACATTACTCGCTTTTCAGAGTATTGTATATCTAGTATACTTGCTTGCGAGATGCAGACAGTTCGATATCTTTAAACTGTTATTTATGTATCTAGAAAATATTCATATCTCAGTGTACTAAGTAATAACTTGAATTGTTTGGAGCTTTTGTCTATTAAGAAATTTATAAATAGCATATCGTTCTAAGGAGCTGGAGATTGGAGACTAAAGATAAAAATAACATTGCCTCCTTAACAGAAAGTGCATGAATGAGACTAATCTATGAGAGTTCCGACTTATGTCTATTGAGAATTGTTTTCATCCCAACTCTATTAATATTTTCAAATAAACGCCAGAAATTGTGAAAGTTTGTTTAACTAAATGTACAAGTTATACAGATTCTACGAACAAAGTATGATATGTATTTCACAAAGGTTGCTAGTTATCAAATCATGGTCGACTCAGCTGCCTCTGACTTATATTTGCTGAAGCTGAGAATTTAATCAAATGTATTGTCTATAAATTAAATATAAATGTCCAATACATACACTTACATATGTTACAGAACGATTGCATTTTATTTAGCCTTTTCATTTATTACGTTTTAGGTAATATTTTCCATTAAATATGGACTACTTAATTTGATATATGAAGGCACTTGCTGTATTGCCAGTATGGTTAGCTCCTTAAGTAGGCCACGTCTTACGACAATACTAATTAGAAATAAGGGCTTCTGGTTTTATCGGTATCGCATGTTGATGGCATTATCAAAATATTAAAAACAGGTATGCATGCTTTGAAAACACGGAATTTACCGTACACAATAGAAAGAAATCTGCCAGAAAATGTCAATATTTATCAGGGCTTTTTATGAGTCATTCTTTACAAGATTGTCACATAGATAGAATGATCATGATATAAAGAAAGACATGTAATAACTGGAGAAAAAATCTAACGTCAAATGTCACTGGAACAAAGTGAATTGCAAATTATGAGCCGCTCTTGGGCAACGAGATGTTTTTGGGTTCTTCCACATATTATCAAGATATGTTGATTGTGAATATGATGTTATAAGCTCAATAACAATCTGACAGCTATCATGACTGAAAATTATTTAGATGTATAAATAACAATTCCGTTGTTTAAAATTTGTACACAAACTAGGAAATCCAACGATAATCGTAATCAATCACTCACCTACTGTGCAGATTTAAAGATAAACAGGTGATTGGTTTTACAGCGCTTCCTTTTGTTTTACAAATGTCTCGGTATTACATAAATGCAGATTAATACCATGATACTGCAGATAATCGGATGAGTCCATCTCCTACCAATCCCACACACACACAAAAGCAGCGAGAAATAACTTGAAGCCACCTTTGAAACTAATACTACTACAAGTCCGTGCATGGTGTGTTGATGCAATAAATGTATTTAGTTTTAAAGTCTCAAATTTATAAACAAGCCAACAAATCGAGTGCCAGATGATTCGTTTCGAAATTACGGATGATTTAGAGATTAAATTGATAATGATCTTAAAATTTGTTAAACAAAGAGATAGATTTCCAGACTTAGGTATTACTTGTTCGCTTAGTTTTTTGCAGGATAAAATCTGCATATTTTAAAAATATTCCATTATTTGAGACTATTGATAACTGACCCTAAATCAAAATAAGTAATTAACCACATAGATTGATTCTAAATAATAAATTAACCTTCTCTATAAATTTCTAAACTATCTGCCTATAATGTAAATATTATAATGCTGATGACGTTGCAGATGTAAGTGAAGATGACATTGCAATACATTCATGACGGTTTAGTATTGTACACTTTGCACTGTAAGAGCAATGACGAACCTATTTTCTTATGTCCTTTGAAATACTTCATTTGTTCACCATATGCAAATTCTTTGCCTAAGTGCTGTCTGTTGAATTCTGTGTGGTGTTAGAGCCTCTATAATAGTTTTGATTGCAGCTATGTACACTACAAATTTATATACATTTATATTACGTGTTCCTTGAAAGCAAAGAATTTACATTACACAATAAAAATAAAATCTACCAGATATTGTCAGTATTTATTCAGGCTTTTCTCTAAGTCATTCTTTACAAGGTTGTCTTCTTTTTTACTATTGCTTATCTGTAAATGAAGATATTTACATACTAATTTTCCCGTTTCTTTTTAGAGATGTTCGCATGCAACTCATGTGCACAATATACTAAATATTGCAACCTTAGATTTGAATAGTGTAATATTTCACTGATTTATCTGTATGGATGCAGATAGTGACCAAACTATTATAGTTCGCTTTCATTCTAATTCGATTGAGGTAAATAAAAATGTAGCGAAATCTTGACTTTTCAAAATTTGTATCTAACATCATTTATGCAGCATTCCAATTCAACCAGATTATACATGTGTTGTAGACATATTCTTAAAAGAAGTAATTACACACAAATTGTTTTTATTTCAAACCTAAAAAAACCTTTTCTAAACCGCACTCACAATCTATTATGTCCTTCTAACACCTATTAAGTCTTCATCCATATGTCAGGTAATTTTGTTGTTAGAAATAGGTATTCTCAACACTAAAGAATATTCGACGGATTGCTAGTAAATTTATCCATAGCTTGGTTTTCGGTATCTACCGCTTAGCGAGTTCTTAGCAAATTGTGTACTGTTCGGTTTCCGCAATGCTCATGAGAGACACTGATTAAACGTAAATGTTTAAGCCAAATATAATTCTGATGTTGAAATCACTTGCTACTAGTACTCATCTTCTACCCTTTTTTATCTTAGAATGATTCATCATAGGTTCTCAAAAATATACTAATATACTAATAATGTACATCTTAAAGTAAGACTTATTTTCAAACTGCTTATCTCTGAGTAAAGTAGAAACCACTGCAAAGTGTTCTAGTTAAGAACTTGCTTCACTCAACCTGTTAATTCGGTCATCATCACAAAATCATCTAATTCTCAAAACGTAAATGTCAATTTTGTGCGTATTTTGCATGTGATATTTAGCGTACGGAAACGTAAGCAAAGCATGAAATAATTAAACACTCCAGACATAACGATGATCAGGTAGGAAATAGACACAAAATAAACCTTTCCTGTTATTTTAAGTTCCATAGATGAAAGAAGGGAAAACATGTGATCAGAACACAATAAACAATACTTAGACTTGGAGATACTGTTTCTTCTTAATATAATATTAGAATTATTATCTGTATTTACTGTAATAACAAAAGAAGTCTTTTCATTAACCTTATTGCTAATTGTTGCGCGAAATGTAGAACCAGTGGTTAATATTCTTATACAGTGTACCTATTTGGACATTTGGAATTTTATCAAAACCAAAAGTATGTAAACTGAAGATTTGTAACTTCAACCGTAACCGTTTTTATCTGGTGAAAATAGTTGTCGTCATTGATTTAATGGCTTGGGAAAATGAGTTTGTTCATGGTGTTGTTTAGGTTGATGAAAATGACTAGTAACAGTCTTGCATTGAATCTATAAGATCAACTAAACCTTACGTTCATAATAATTATATGCTGTCTGTAAATTTTACTACTGAGCAGCACTTTTAATTAGATATACAAAGGCAAGACTTTCTACCAATTTTGTTCCACTTAATTCATACGGCTGTTCGTGAAATAGTGTATGAGAACGTTCAATAGAAAGACAGATATGGGGAATGATTACGAGAAATTATAGAAACTGGTGCAGATGAACGTGGGATAAATTTTATTTAAAAAAAAAAACAATTCAAAACCACATACTCTCTCATACTACCATGGGAACGCACCTTCAAAAATCTGATGGACAATATCATTGTGTATTAAGTAGTTTATCGGGTTAACGTAAAACTACACGAGTTAATGCAATCAAACTTTAATAAAAGGTTTAGTAAAATTCACGCCGCACGCAGATTGATTTAATAAATTATACAACGCATTATTAAGATGTTAAAACTAAGATACCATATAATTACCAAAAGGTGGTCGAAAAAAACAACATATTACAGCTTTCGTCACCATTATTTTACTAGCTGAAGTAATCAAATCCTGCTCAAATAAACCAGTACTTATGTGACCTACAAAAAGTCACTATTTCAACCGAGAATGAATCATGATTCACAATATGTTCAATTACCACCAGTTATGATATTTGTTTGTTTAGCTAGTTATATTTAAGATTCATAGTCCTCGATTTAAAAAGAGTTTATAATGTTATGAGACACAAAATTTGATTGAAATTTTCTTAGTCTTTTCCTGGCTAAATAAGAAAAAGTGAGAATGGGTAAACAAGTGAAAAATATTTAAACGTACCCACATCGCATAATCTTGATCCAATTGACTTATATATCAGAAGTCGATCCATGAAGTATAAAAAGCATATGTGAAAGTAGACTTTCACTTCAAATATTCTTTCAGAAACATTCACACAAAAAAGAAACTGCCTACTAAAAAGAAGAGAATAAGGGTGAAAGTAAATTTATCATTAATTTAGATTTAATTTTTTCCTGTTCATCCAGCAATGACTTTGACATACAACGTTCAAAGGTCATGTGAGTACAGTCCTGATGAGCCTCTGACAATTTCTTTTCTTTGTTAATTAATGTCAAACGCTCATTCGTCTGGAAGGCGTAGATCTTAACCTACTTAATGATAATATTTTATAAAGGAAATTCTATAAATTCAGTTTAATGCAGTTTTTAATGATAGATAGTGGGCGGGACTGACAAATAATTATTCGCAAAGAAACCATTGACAATTAGTTATTCTCGATTCAACGAATGTATATCTGTTTTCTTTTTTATACTAATTATACTACGAATAGGAAAGGATGAGGGCAAAGTTATCACTTAGAGAAATGAAGAAAAAGAACATTTCATATGCAAACGGTAGACATTTTAGTTAAAAATAATTAAAGCATTTTACTGGAGGAATATTTATCTAAGGTCAATCACTATCATGCATTTTACAGAATCAATTTATCTGCAATTACGAGTGTAGAAAAAAACAATCCTGGTAATAAAGTTAGCACACCTTAGTGTTTAAAATAAACAAAGATAGCATGACTTTGAAAGTGTTAAAAATAAGCAAAGAAATTGTAAACTGTAAAGCGTACAAACTGAATATATATATATATATATATATATATATATATATATATATATATATATATATATATATATATATATATATATATATATATATATATATATATTACCTTACGAGCATATGCGTGTTCCCTTTTCCACGATATATTTGACAGCATCCTCCACCCACACAATTTCTCCTTTCTGAAAGACGCTAAGGAAGTTTTCCAAAAGATTGCAAAACACTGCAAAAAATTAATCAACTAAGTTGTTAAATTTCCTCAGTCATGGAATAGTTACACAATGTGCTTTTACATACTTTATTTTTCTCTAGTCGTGGATTAATCGAAGTAAGTATTTTGCACATTCTTGTTTTTCTATATACTTTAGCATTGCATCAGCTATATAATTATTAGGCATTCAATATTCTGCATCATACTGAATAGTTATATGGATTTATGTATTATATCTGGAATTGGATTTTTACTGTTTTTAATTTGTGATCAAGTCCTGGATTAAGAAGACAAGAATTAAGTATTGTACATATTCATTAAAACTGGAAATAATCCCATAAATGCTAATACTTGATCTGTTAAAATACATTACTTAACGCTTGTGACAGGGATATTGTAAATCAGGGACAAGATATTAAAAATCATAGCAGCATATTAGCCATTAATAGATATATACGTATGTGTTAACAATTTTAATAATAATTTTAATATAAAGATTTAAATGGTGCATTTTTGGATTAATATCTCAATGGCTGACAGGATTTGGGTGGTTCTATAAATATTTTGTAATTTCTAATTGGTTGAGCTAGGTCACGTAAACAGGCCAATTCGACGCCAATTTGACGCAAAATGAGTAGTGTTTTATGGCGCGTTGGGTCCATTTCGAAATTGTGATCGCAATATACGAAGTGTATAAAGAAAGGATTGAGCAATCAGTTTCATTCCGATTTTAAAGATATTCACATTTCTTGTGTTTCTGTATCAAGTCTGCAGTCATGTTTTATATCGAGAGGTGGTGACTGACATATATATATATATATATATATATATATATATATATATATATATATATATATATATATATATATATATATATATATAAAGAATACAAATCATATGGCGAATAAAAACCCCTTTCAAGCGTACTGGATCCACCAAGGGATCACGTGTGTCGGGGATTAATTAAACTTGATGCAATAAACTGACGAGGAATAGTACGAAACTAGTAACTAACTAGCCTAAGCGCTTTCGACTCTTAATGAGTCTTTTTCAAAGGCAAATATAAAATATATATACGACAAACAAATAAACACAACAACGTTGTGTTTGTAAACCTCTACATGGCGGTCTTCACATGTGCTAAAACTATAAATACAACCAGCTTGCATAGACTAGTTGCGGAAACTGAAAACGTTGTATAATTTCCTAAAAGTTTACAAGCCAAAGCGACATCTATTTTTACTTTTTGTACATATGTAACGCAGATTATATCCCGGACATTTGATTCTATACCGGTTATTCTTAAAGTAAAAGTTGAAGGATAATAAGAAGATTAGGAAAATGTTAAATTCTACTAGTTTCTGCATAGTTTTCATTTTCTAGTCTTCTTGGAATACAAAACAACATATTTTAATTACCTTATCTCTGAGCTTTGTGTTTCGCATTTTCTATGCTTTTATGGTACTACGACTCTATAGTAAAAATGTGTAAAAGAAAGAAGGGAAACAAACAAGAAAAATCAAGACACAAGATGTTTCATGTTGCCAGCCTCCATGATGTTCCTTCCATTACAGGTGCGCTTTACTTGAATTCAAGATTTGCTATGATAAATGAGTCGCTGACAAATTTTGAAGCTCACAAAACACTAGACAAATATGGGTAGATAGGTCAGTTTATACAGAATTCTCCCTTGAACCTACTTTCCTTTCCTTTAATTCTATTAAGGTTCAAAGGGTACAGAGGTTTTTGCACTAATGCTACCCTACCCCATACCCTAACCTATCAAGATTTGACAAAACTAGAGTAAACATTTTTATATCATTTTGGTAAATATGATGGCTAAATTATTACCAAGAAATAACATTATTGTCTGATTAATGATGTGCGTACTTAGTGCCACTAATAAGGGTTTCTGTTTCTGTGTTTTCTTGAGATGTAGTTGTCAGTGTGTGTATGTGTGTGATTTGGATTTTAACGCAGCTTTTACAATTGTTTAGTCATATTGCTACGATGGCAGCAGTAAGGCAAGTTTATAGTAATGTAGAGTACGGTGACATCATGCTGCAGACATGTGGCATCTTTTCCCACCAAGTCACGTTATCCTGACTCCGAGCATACTAGTTCTAACACCAACCCCATAAAGATGAGCGCCAATAGAGGCAGATGTAAGTATCGTTTTATAAGCCTTTGGTATGACTCGACCAGGGTTTGAACCCCCGACCTCCCGCATCCGAGGCGGACGTTATAACTATATGTACATGTCAGATGGACATGCCTTACTGTAACCGAATGAATCGCAATACATCGAAGATTTTTTTTTGCTTCCAACATACAAAAATATGTATCGTTACATAAATGAGCTCTTAGACTTTACACTTGCACAGACAGAATAAACTAGACAGAAATCTTTATGCATTTTGACGAAGTCCTTTAGCAAACGATTTTTAGGAGAATATCAACCGTATAAGACACGTCTCAGCAACAAATAGGAAATACGCTAGGATATGCCATCTTTTTTGACCATATTAACATCACATATTTATCCATTTGGAAAGGATAAAATTGGAATGAGAAGCAATGCAACTTTTAAATGACGATGAGTGCCCGATTCGTTTTCTGCAGAAGTTATTGAAAAGACGATTTTAATTATTTTCTATTAATTTGATTTTGACCTATATGTTTCCACCTAAAAGGCAAATAAATGGAAAATATTGTTGAAGTGTCTACGTTTTGAGCGCAATTTCAGCAATACTATCTGAAAGGTATATAATGTATGTACCGTAAGTATTAGCTGACGTATCATCAAAAGAATCATCACTAAATACAAGTGTGACCGTCGCTCTTTCCGCTTCATAATTTACATTTCCATGTTCAATAAGATAAGTTAAATTCTACACACACACACACACACACACACACACACATATATATATATATATATATATATATATATATATATATATATATATATATATATATATATATATATATATATATATATATATATATATATATATATATATATATATATATATATATGCCATAAAGTTTGGAATGACATCAGTAAAGAGAATATGCAGATTAATGCATTCATGTGTACATGGAAGAAACTACAATATAACATTAAACAAGTTCTGTTCTTGGCTCATTGTATCACACTGTTAGCGACGTGTTAATTTAATTATTGTGGTTCTGTTTCGAAATGAATGATTACCGGATTGATTACCATGCTTTGATACGTACACGAGATGGATATCTCTCGTGGTAATAGTCAGATGAATTTTGGGATTCCGAAAATAGTGAAGCAGAAATGCAAATGAAGATAAGAAGCGTTGCACAAAGAGACCAGTGTTTATTTATTACTTCAGTATTGAATGATTATCTCCGAGATGTTTTACTTGATTACAAACGACATTCCATTGCTGTTAACATATCGTCATGTGACACATGAACGCGTCTTGTAGTGCAAATACAGATGATATCATTCGTAATGAGACCGATCTTATGTTGCAGTGTATGATGGATTGCAATTCTCCAAACGTCAAGGTCACCTTTAACTTTAGAACTGATCAAATCTCAAGCCTGATGTACGACCTGCATCTCCTGACTGCTATCAATCCAGTATGTGCAATCAAAAAGAATGACAAAACGGATCACAACGACATTAATAATACAGTGATTCACGGCAAAATTTGTTTGTTCACATTTCTCTTCAAAAATACCATGAAACCAAGATTCTGTCGCACTGAGCGAAGTCGCGCTTATGAACTGGACTTGGACGAGTGACATCTTCAGTGTGCACATAGGAATATATTATTGCACGATTTACAAATTTCTATTGGTACATCTAACAATCTGATTATCAGTTCTTATATAATGGGAAATTTTACATCAGACCGTGAAATGACTTAAAATACGTACCATTTATTTTACTAGATATAAGAAAAATTATGCCAGTCGCAGTAGTCAAATACTGAACATACGCACACCTGCAGGCACGCACACTCTAACTCACCATGTCGAGAGAAGAAGGGTGGTCAGCTTCTGGCAATTATGTCTTTGGATGAGAATTAAATGGCGCAATAATCATAATTTAGATCATAGTGAAAGCAATATCATAGGGTAAATAGATGGCTGTGGGCGGCACATACATTTTAAACTAGTAGCGAGTCATTATACATTTGACTTGATTGTGAGTAGGCAGATTTTACACTAAATCGACAATACTACTTCGAACTTTACATCTGCACTCTCATTGCTAAGTACAGTCTACATTTACATGACCGTTATTCTTTGTTCCGTGAATGGCGTCAGAGGAATATATATATATATATATATATATATATATATATATATATATATATATATATATATATATATATATATATATATATATATATATATATATATATATATCTAAATATCTATATATATATCTATCTATCTATATATATATATATATATATATATATATATATATATATATATATATATATATATATATATATATATATATATATGTATATATATATATATATATATATATATATATATATATATATATATATATCAGAGACAATCTTTAAAAAAAATTTTAAAAAGAGCAGAGTTTACCTAAATATAAGGTTTCTTAAAATTCTGCCTTGCACAAGGTATATATAATCGTCCGATGATGTTCATTTTATGACAAGTATCTGTCGTCCTCTGTATTTCATTTATCATACGTGTATAATCTATTATATTAACCACTTTATCTATGTTTATGGTAAGGGCAAAAAGTCAATCAAATAAAACTTTAGCCGTAAAGCAATTTCGAATGCACAAGCAAACAAAATGCACTATAATGGTGTGTATCGATCCTTTCCTTGAGGAGGACCTCCCAATCTAAGTAAATTGACGTTGTTCTATTAATGTAGTTGATGTGTGTTTGTGCGTCTGTGGGTTTTGCAAATATATACATGTATATAAGAATAAAGACTCAAACAGAGAAATTGTATTATAAATAAATGCCTGTGAGAATCTTTGTGCTTAAGTTGTTACTTAAAAATTTGAGTTTTTATATTACAATAATTGTCCCTCAGAGGGAGTGATCTTCTGTCCGCAGATAATGTCATATAACTTAAGTTAGGACCATTTGATCTTTTACACTACTGAAGATTGACACTTGCAGTGAAAGTGAGTAACATTGTTTTCAATGGCAATATGCCGGTGGGGTCCCGAGTGGCCAAGTGGTCTAAAGCGCTGTACATTAAGGATCACTGCCATCTCACCTTTGTCTGCGTGGGTTCGAGTCTATGATTCGGCGAATGTGGATATGTTAGAAAGCTTGCGAGTAACTTCTCGTGGGTAGGTGGTTCTTTCCGGTAATTTCCCGGTTTCTTCCTCCACCATTAATACTGGCCGCCATGGATAACCTATCGTGTGCTGAAAAGTAGTTTTGAACCCCACAACAACAACAACAACAACAACAACAATATGCCGGTCAGTTTCGGAGCTATAGCAATATTGTTAGAAGATAATTCCCATGATAGCTATATTGGATCTCAGATCGACAACATTGCTATCAAGAACCAACCAGACTAAGTAAGATGTCTTCAGATGAAAACCAATGACGATATGATATATTTCTGACGAGTTATGTTTAGAAGATTAATATTAAATTATAGATTGGCTTTATAATATTTTGCTTATTTCCCTGTTGTTTTTTTTTTGCGTCATATAATTGGTTCCTGGTTCGTTTCTTTGTGCTTCCGAAGCCAGCGGTATCATAAATAAAAAAGACATGATAATAGTGAAAAGTGAAACATTTTTAAATGGAATTTTCTATGTGATCACAATTATTAAGACGAACATGGTAGGTACACACTTTACAATATCAATGTTAGAGTCGTTTGCCGTAATATAATGCATTACATTCTCTAATTAGCATAAACGATATATAATCGTTATGTAGATATAAGACTGAAATTGTAGCCTAGTAGTTATAACGTCTGCCTCCGAGACGGAAGATCGAGGGTTCAAACCCATCTGAGCCATACCAAAGACAAAAAGGTACTAACATCTGCGTCGGATGGCGCTCAGCATTATGAGGTTATTATTAGAACTGGGAGATATGACCCCACTCCTTGGTAGTGAAGCTTGTCCTTATACCTTCCCTAGTTATCTCTACTTGGTTTTTCAGATTCCTTGGGTTTTGGGTCCCTAGCCGGATTACTACTTTTTCCGTCTCGCGAGATAACGTTCTGGGTACCTCCCGGAGCTTTAATAAATAAATAGCCTGTGTGGCCATGTCATATATACTCGTGAAGAATCTTTTTATAAAAGAATAAATACAACTTCATGCCAAAAGTTCTTAATAATTGGTCTCGAAGCAAAAGGTCGATAAGACCCTCATATGTCTTCACGACTTTACTACATTCCACTCATCGCTGCAAGTAATACACGTCCTTCTGACGAACTGATTGAATGTCTCGCCTTTCTCGGGTTTGCTATATTTAAACTTCTTGCGAAACACTTGCTCGGTTAGCTCTTATTTCATCTGAAGTGCTTCTTTCAACGCGCGGTAATTAAGCTATTCGGTCACGGGTAAACGAGAAAAAAACATCTAAAGCTTTATCCTTGTGCAACGCGCTAAGATGAAGAGACCAATCATCTTTTTTCCCATTTTTGTACAGTGGCGTACCTTTAAAACCTATTAATACAACTGTCCATGTTATCTTTATCATCCTCAAATGGGGGTAGTTTTGGACCTCTTCAGTTTAAAATCAAGTTCTCCTTCCGGTTTGGTTTGCAATAGCTCCGAATTTATTTAATACTCCATGTTCCTTTGATACTCCCTGTCCTTATTGTTCTCTTCTATCTCCAAAGCTTCTAGCCTCGAATGTTTTTCCCTTTCTGACTTCCTACCTTCTACTTCTGTTAGTAGTTGTACCCTTTCCCTGTCGGCTTGCTTTTCCCATTCTTTTCTTTCCTTTTTAGCCTGTTTTTCTAATTCTATCTATTCTCTAATGCTATCGTTTCATTTTCGGCATGTTTTACTAATTCTATCTTTTCTTTTTCGGCCTGACTTTTCTTCTAATTGTATCCTCTCCCTCTTAAAAGCCATTTTTTTCTTTCTTCGGCTTGACTTTCTAATTCTAGTTTCTCCCTTTGGGCCTTCTTTCTAATTCTATCAACTCCATTTTGGCTTCCCATTCTATTTTCCTCTGGTCCCTTTCCCTAGCCTACTCTTCACGAACGAAATTTATCAGAGACTCCTCGTAGCCAAACTGTTTCCCCAGTTCTACAAGTTCTTTCATCGATGACATTTCAGAAAAATCTTATACGACCAACCACAAGTGCACTATTATGCCCAAAGGTGCAATTACTATAATTGTAACGAACAAACCATATTTTCCTTCTCTGAAGAACAGCAATATGAACTGTGTACAATAAACAAATTAATGTAGAATGACTTTTTAACCTACTGCCTTGTCAAGAGCGTTTGAAACACACAAAATCATACACTAATAATGAAACGATAATAATGTTCTGTTATATCCGAAATGGTCCCACTTCTAACACATTTGTAACAAGATAACCGAGTTTGGGATTTCCGGATTAACAACAAAACTCTTTTGATTGTAATGCAAATACAATATTTAATGATATATGAAAATAAGAAAACGAAGTATGATAGACACATGCGTGTATGGGTCAAAATATTGGACGAATTTACATAATTTGCACGACCCTACTAATGCAACAAATACAAATGCAAACATGTTGTCATATTCGGTACCAGGTGAAAAAAAGAAAGAACGATTCATGGTATATCACAAAATGAAAATACGATTTTCACAATAGCAAAAGAAATGATGTTTTCATTCAAAATAGCGAATTGATAGTTTACTCACTCAAACTAGTGAACTGACATTTCACTCATTTAAAATAGTGAACTTATGTCAACAAAGCAGATATCACAATATATATTTTCACCTCTAAAACACTGGGTATAAAAAACCTAAAATAGCCCCATGGCCAAAAGATTTCATGTATGGAGCAACTTATATAATCCCTTCAATTCATTCTTCGCTAAAGGTTCCACTGGCCAAACAAGCAAAGATTATATGTAGACACTGACTACCCTGTATTCCTGGGTTAGGGTATCACGGTACCAATCGATTTTCCATAGACCGCAATGCTAATGTTTTGCGAAATAAATATACTTTCAATCCTACATCAGCATGCATGTCACATACTGTCACAGAGAACAATGTTAGATTGTTAATTTGATAACATCGAAAATAGGTACTCCATTGCGTTTAAGAGAGATAACTCTGCTGGAAATAGACAGGGGTAAGAGTTATCTAGTTACACCGGACACATTTTCAGTCATGTGTACCACATTTTTAAAAAATCTTAAAAAATACAAAATGTGATCTATATATGAATTAACATAATTTCACATGTTGCCAAGAGGCTCAACTTTTTTTAAAGCCTAACAGAAAGTACAACTCTTACATAATGCACCAATCACAGCTAGTTTTGTCGTTTATTTCTGAATGCAATGTTCCCTACACATTAAGCTCCTCCCACCTGGGGTTGTACAATTGGTATCATTATACCTATAGCCAACCTTAATTTTTTCAATAACCTTTGATATAGCTTGGGACTGTACAAGTGACAAATGTACTTAGTCTCGCTTGTCAGAAACAATTTTATGAGGTACCTTAGCTGTGTTTTATATTAATGTGTATGTAATTGTCTTTGAACTTTTTTAACTGCTGTTTTCATATGTGTGCTTTACTAACAAACCATATTTTTGGAATAAAATGATTTGTTTTATTCACATCAACACTTACTGAACTTCAGATGGGTGATATGGGATAAATCACATCATATAATATTATGTAATAATTAGGTCAAAGGTCAGTGTACTGAACAGTACATACCTCTTCTACTTCATTAAGCACAATTCACCTAAACTAAAGGACTTTATCTTTGTTTGGTAGATGCAGAACTTAACACCAGAGACAGAAGGATATGAACCAATCTTATTATAAAGTATAAGCAATCAACACTTTACACAGTCTGCAGATAAATGAGGTCACTAACCTCCAGTCCTCATACAAAGGTCAACCTACCCATCCTCTTGGTAATACAAATAGAAACCTTCCCTCCTTAAGGTAGTGAATAAAATTAATGCAATAAGCCGATCTATCACCAAATATAGTATATTCACATCTTTTAAATGGTTATGCTGCATTAGGGGTGAAATTTGGGGAATAAAATATAGAAAAATGCCAAAGATAAACAATAAGTAAAGTGAATCAGCAGCAGAGGGGCTGAACCCACCAAATTTTTAGGGTCCGCCACCACCTCTATCCCAAATAGTCAGCAACAAAGCTGTATTTTAGCAATCTAAAGACTAAAAAAAATATATGACACCCAAAAAATATGGTCTTAACCCCCTGTGATGCAAAAATTTGGGGTGTCGTGGTAACCCTAGGGAAAATTTTTAGGTGAAAATTCTATCTAATCCGATGCGATATCTTGTCCTAGGATCATGTAAATTTATTGTAATAAATCCATGAGGGATCTTTTGAGCATGATTAAAGAAATTTTTTAATTTATTAAAATCCATGTCGGAACACCATGTCAACCAAATATTTCGCAATGTATGATTATCTACTCCATTAAACACACATAGAAAATTACAATTATCGCGAATTACTTTAGGTATTTGGGTATATCGCTGAGTTAAATAGAACATGTCGGCGTGTTTATGACGCCCTCGGGAGAATAACAAAGCTGGCCCTTTCTGATTGTCCAACATTACCTCATCAAATACTATCATATTATTTAAAGATACATCTAGATCATCTACGTGAGGACATTCTGTTACATCATATATAAACTCAACTGGATCAAGACCTAAGTTATTCCCCGCGGCAGAATTAAAATCTTTTAATACTGTATAACAATCTTGGTCATCTGCGCTAGGTGCTATTATATATAACTTATCCCAATTTGTATATATCATTATCAATATGAGTAAAAGTTGTGTTTTACCTGACCCTGATGGCCCTATAATAATACCCCGAATTGAATTTGGTAGCATTACATGATGTTTAATTGGCGGTTTTCCTTTTTATGCTGAAAAGTCGAGAACTTCCATTTAATTATATCATAATAATATTATGGATTTATATTGGGTTAAATGTAAGACACGTACAGGGACAAATGACCTAACGACGATTGTAACTAAAAATAATAGACATGCTGCTACTGGTACATGCGTAACCTGCAATACAGAAAAATTTAGATTTATAAAAAAAAGAGGTGGTGATATTGCCAGAAAGCTCGCAAAACTCCCAGGACTCCCTTGGGCTAAATACCCTGGTGAAAAACATCTCCCAGGATATAGCTACTGTGGGCCCGGAACAAGGTCAGATATCAGATTAAACGAAAAGGATCAACCTAATCCAGGTGAATTTCCCGTTAACGCTATTGATGAACTTGCAGAATACATGATATTGCGTATAAAAGTGATAATTTACAGCAAAGACATTGTTATTCTTTGCACATCACTACAGTACTGTAAATGATTTTGTAATGGTTCATTGTTAGCACAACCATGCAAGCAGCGGTAACAAAAGAACTTTTTGTTCCTATTTTTATTGTACTGTTTACCAACTAGTCCGTTAAAGTTTTTAATCCAAACGTAATGAATTTTGTAAAACAATAAATTTATAGTCGATTGTGAAGCTTTTTCTGAAATATATCTTGGGTATACATCCTCTTTTTCATCTAGTCCAAAAACGTTAATTGAAACATTATTTTGCTTTTCAAATTTTGGTATTTGATTTTCTGCCACAGGAAAGTTAATATCTTTAAAATTTAATCTAGACACGTGACTGATATATTTTTCAACGCGATCAGCGTGTTTTTCTGCTGGAAATAGTGCGGAAAGAACAGCCCATTGGAAACACTTGTTATCTACGTTTTTGATGTTTATACAACATCTTTTACCTTTTATTTTTGGTGGCAGGTCGATGTATGAACTACCTCGTAATGCGTTATAAATCTTACCAGTGTAGAACCAGATGAAGTCGTCATTTTCTAGGACAAAGAAGGACGATTAAAAACGAGTGATGTAAAACTGCCAGATGTACTTGTACGAATTCCTAATGCGGTTGCTGATGATATAATGACTTTTAACAATCAAGGTAAGATACAAGATTCTGGTAGGTCAGTAAATGATTTTGTTAAAAAAGCTGGTGATTTATTTAATGGGAATATTGTTATGAACCAGAACAAGATTACAGATCTTGGATATCCAACTCAAGATGAAGACGCTGTAACTAAGAAATATGTTGATGATCAGGACGTTCCAATCAGTAATGAAATAATAGCGCTCAAAAATGAATTTACCGGTCACGTAAAAACGTTTTTAAATTTTCGTAGAAACATAAACACGCTTAAAGATTTTTTTTGGAAATCCATCAATTGTTAACATTACACTAGCTAATATTAACACAAAACTCAATGATATTAACACAAAACTCAATGATATTATTAGTGGAATTCCTAATATTGTTGAGAAAACGAGTATGGTTAAAATTCCTCACAAAAAGATTAAAAATATTGTGTATACTGTTGATACTGGTTATGCTGGGTGGACACCAAAAAATAATTCTATCAAATATATTGCAGAAGTTACTGGTGTGTATAGATTGTCAATGCTTAGCAGTGCAAAGTTTAGAATATCTACCAAATATCTATTTAGTCATCCAAATGATGACTCATCTGGAGTATTATCTGTAATAATAAACAAAAATTCTGAAGAAGAATTTGTACTTGAACCAGTTGATAAAACTTTAAAATTAGCAATTTTTCTCTGGTGTTTGGAATTTATAGCTGAACAACCAGCTCTTATTATGGATTAACCAAACATAGAACTATGTGAACTAATATTATAATGAAAAGAAGTATAGTTGATTTCAATCATATTTCAAAAGATATTCCAAAACAAGATGTAGACGCATTAAACAATACTATAAATATTATCATAAAAAACTTTGGTGCGTGAAAAAATGTTACAAATACTACAACAAGATCCTTCGAGTAATATCTTATCTACCCTTGTTAATGACCAGTTCTGGTATAATTTCAAGTGGGGTATCATTAAATCCTTTTTTGTTAATCATATCCGATATTGGTGTTTCACTTACAGCGGCGTGTAAAAAAGTATAACCAAGACTTTTGATAAAGAAGCACGGTTGTTTAACATCAATTAAAACTTACAAGAAACTACTTGATCAGATCCGGTCTTACCTACGAGGAGTTAAATATAATATGGAATTTCGTATTATTGACAATATGTTAACAGATATTCTACAAATGAGGGTTAGCAAGTATGAAAAAAAATATCACAAAAAATATGAGTAACATAAAATTTTATATAAACTTAAGATATAATATAACTAAAATAATATCATTTTCATTCTAATGCTAGTTTAATTTCCGCATTGTTAACTGAAACGTTCTAATGCACAGTTTAATTTTCATCCTGTTATTTGATAAAAAAAATTTGTGGTAAAACCTATTTGCCGTCTTTAGAATAATCATATTCCACACATACGCTGTTCTAACAAATTCGTCACTTCTGTTGACAGAGAGAGCTTATCGCATTCCAACACCTGTTTTGTCTGGTTACAAAATATCTGTCTACATAGTAGTAGTATAGGGAAATGAGGGTTTGGCGGGGGTGGGGGAGGAGGTGTGGGAGGGGGTTTTGGGCCAAAATTCTCATTTTCCTATACTACTGAGGAAAGTATATTAGCCCAATTATATTTGTTATCATGCATCTCGTCTACATTTAGGTTAAATGCTTTTGGCAAAGAACTCACAAACTCGACAACTGGTCTAATAAAGAATGTACGCCCAAATAATTATTCACATTCTGGAAAACTGTAATGCCGAGACTTAATGCAAATCTGAAGATCCTGAGATGGAGCGGAAAAGTCAGATTACACGTTTTATCCATATATTTGAAAGGACTGCTGTTATGAAACATATAAGTAGGATCCAACCGCGATAGACACGAGTGTGCCACTTCATAATAAACTTTTAAAGCTTGATACATGTAATTTGACATGACCAATCAGAGCAAACATCATAGTATCTATGTATTAGGGGTGAGCGGCAAGTCAGCCTAATATTGACTATATGGTGCAAATTGAAGATAAAGTTGTAATAAATTAAACATAAAGAAATTGCAAAATATTTTAGGAAGTTAACACGCTCAAATAAATCTCAGCATTTAGTACTACAGGATAAAGTATACAAATGTAAATATAAAGATATGCAAAGAGATTGTGGATTATGAACCCTTCCAGATAAATATAATCATGACATACTACAAGGTTAACAAAACGCAATGACTATAATATACAATTGTATGAAAGACCAGTATATATGTTATATACAGTTGGAGATGTCATATAATCCTTCAAGTTTGATATGTGCCACCGTCTGGCCCAAATACCACACTTTAAAATTTGGGAAACCAAGTTTTATTCCACCTATACACATTACACATTCGTCCTGATCTCGTACATTCACATACTGGTATACTCTACATATTTTGTAAAATATTTGGACTGAAAACACCACAAACCGATTCAGGACATAAAACAATTAGAAGCATCGCTCATTGAATGAGGTTTGCTTTGTACTACATGAATTTAAATGACCGTGCATACCACATGATGGGTGAATGATGCCCGAGTACAAAATTACCTTCCCAAAATCCTATAAAAGCATATCACATCAAACGTCTGCAGGATGTATTAATATCCACTCTGTAAAACGGTTTGGTGTTTATTTGAGAACTCAATTAAGCTTTATGACAATGAACCAACAGATGAAATCTTGAACTGACTGCTGATTAAATACTAAACATACATGCGTACACAAGTTGAATAAAACAGGGAAAACCAAGGTGGAATGGGGTCCAAGGAGAATATTCCCATCAAACTACTTTTCTTTGGCAGAATCTCAGAATCAACGTTTGCAGGGGAAAGCCTGAATTTCATGTCAAAGAGATTTTGCGTTTAAAAGAAATAAAAAAACAAGATTTGCAATGTGATTACGATTAAGGTTTTATTCAATATCAGATAGGCACCACTTTCATCTAGCACAAAAAAATCATAAAAAAAATTGATATTTGCCACCGTCTGGCCCAAATACCACACTTTAAAATTTTGGAAACCAAGTTTTATTCCACCTATAGATATACAGATTCTGGTATGCTCTACATATTTTGTAAAATATTTGGACTGAAAACACCACAAACCGTTTCAGGACATAAAACAATTAGAAGCATCGCTCATTGAATGAGGTTTGCTTTGTACTACATGAATTTAAATGACCGTGCATACCGCATGAAGTGTGAATGATGCCCGAGTACAAAATTACCTTTCCAAAATCCCATAAAAGCATATCACATCAAACGTCTGCAGGATGTATTAATATCCACTCTGTAAAACGGTTTGTATTTTTTTTGTTTGAGAACTCAATTAAGTTTCATGACAATGAACCAACAGATGAAATCTTAAACTGACTGCTGATTAAACACTAAACAAACATGCATACACAAGTTGACTGAAACAGGGAAAACCAATGTGGAATGGGGTCCAAGGAGAATATTCCCATCAAACTTCTTTTCTTTGGCACGATATCAGAATTAACGTTTGAAGGGGGAGGCCTGAATTTCATGTCAAAGTGATTTTGCGTTTAAACGCAATAGAAAAACAAGATTTGCAAGGTGATTACGATTAGGGTTATATTCAATATCAGTTTTGCACCAGTTTCATCTAGCACAAAATAAACATCATAAAAAATTCTTTCTAGTGAACACTATATCAAAGTCACTTTCCATCCAGAAGAAATATCGAAACAAGTTAAAGTGTTCTAATTGAAACGCCAATAAGGCGATAGCGTGATTTGTTAAGTTAGCCGTTGTGGGGATCATACTCTATGTACGAGGAGCACAGAATTAATTTATAAACAACTGGAGATTATCAGACGTCTTTAGGTTGGTTTATCACGTTGATATGACATTTTGTAGAGGAATAGTAGGGAAAAACAATATTTCAGAATGGCTGCCTTGAAGGCTACATTGGACCTCAAATCAAAAACATTGTCACCCATGAGCAACAAAGTAGTATAAGATGTTAATCAGTGGAAATGCCACACTGATATGAACATTCATTCCCCAGAATTAGCAATTAGAATTATTTTCAATATGGAATTTATAGCCGCAATATTTGTTATTTAAGCAACTCCATTTTAATTTACTAAAAAAAGGGGAAAATGGCATCAGTTTTTTGTGCATTAATGGAGGTAACACATACAAAGAGACAATATAAAATATGGCAACAACTAAAAACCAAAAAAGAGATATGAGACTGTTGAAGGTGTGGTTGACAATAATTAGAGACAGTACAAACATATGTGATTCAAGTCATGAGCTTGATAAACATTTAGCATATTTCTATTCCCTATCATAGCCGATCTAACTGGAATAAGTTTCTGTGCATAGACACACACATATAATTATATATATATATATATATATATATATATATATATATATATATATATATATATATATATATATATATATATATATAAAAACGGTTGCTTTTATTATTGTTATTATTATTATTATTATTATTATTATTATTATTATTATTATTATTATTATTATTATTATTATTATTATTATTATAATCATAATAATAATAATAATAATAATAATAATAATAATAATAATAATAATTATTATTATTATTATTATTATTATTATTATTATTATTATTATTATTATTATTATTTTTTTATAATAATAATAATTATTATTATTATTATTATTATTATTATTATTATTATTATTATTATTATTATTATTATTATTATTATTATAATTACTGAAAATTATATCAGGCCTATAAATACGAAAATGTTCTTGTAAACACCAGGGCCTGGGTTCAACTAAAGCATGGCATGGCGGGGACGGGTGAATGTGATCGTGTATAGTTTAGTGATTATATCTAAAAATATGTTGACATTATTTACGCCTCTTTTGAGGATTATAGCATCCGTAATATAGTCTATATTTAGAATATTATAGACTTCGACTCATTCCTAAAATGTTACGTGATATCATGCCTTCGTTGTATGTTGGTTTATTGGATATCAGCTATGTTGAAAGTTATTCAGTCTGTTCTAAATGACGTTGATGCAAAGTCATTCGTCTTGTGTGCTTTCAGTTCGGCCAAAATTTGACCCTAAAGTTGATTATAAAAAAGGTGACGCTCAACCAGTGTTGGTTTCAGAATGTTCACATTTGTACAACGTTGTTCCTACCCTTTATTTATTAAGGAAGTTTTCGGGTGAGGCTTCAACGATTGGAATTTAGTTTATCCTTACTTAAGTCACCAATACAATGACTAGGTTTTGATAAATATGGATTGCCCTTTCTATGCAAATATTGATGGAATTCCAGAAAAATTCTCGTTCCGAAGTAGATCGATACAAATCTGCTAGTACATAGCATATGTTCTTTACATAAATTTGCATTCAAAGTATTTCTTCATTTTGTACAGGTACCTATATTACATGTCTGTATAGTAGATTTCTTTTATACATAAACCATCACTCCAAACTATGGTATGTATCATCAAGTGTGATAATTTGTGGTACTGTTCCAATTTAATGTCGTTACTGCCATTACTGATATCAAGACGACATCCCGTTAGGGCAATTATGTCACCGTCATCAAACATTCTAGTGAGCAAAGAACAAAGCATGTTTTGTGTTAATAGATCTACTTTGTCGTTAAATAACAAAACATGCATCATCCTAACAGTATAGATAGTTGATGATCTTTTCTCAGAGACCCTACCCGGCCTGCAAAACGTTGTACGTTAATATGTTTTGACAGCAGCCTCTGTTAGCTCAAAATGATAACACATTTTCTGACAAAAATATGTTTTGGGGCCGAGGAGTCTCTGAGATAGGATACATCAACTATCTCTACTACTATGTACTTGTTGGTCAAATGTTATACTAAATAAATAAAATATTATATATAATGTACAATACTTTATTCAGACATGTCGGATTCGATCTAACAAATAGATTTTGTAAAAGATTTAATTCGATCAAAGCAGCGTCAGCATATACTGGTATAAAATCTAAAATAATAAGCGATTGCATTAAAAAAGTGGGTTATCATATATCGCCGAAATATTGCTCAGCATGGTTATTCGCAGTTGAAAGCGATATGAGAATAACGGGTTGAGCAGATGATGTGATGACATTTATTGATAGCATGTTCGATATATTATTCGATAGCAATATTACTAAAGCCACATAAAAATAATTAAACATTTACTTTTTATTATATTCTTTTTCGTATAAGCTAACTCTCAATGGCAGAATATCTGTTAACATACCATCAATAATGAGAAATTCGCGTATTAGATCGTCCATATCATATTTTATATCACGCAAGTAAGATCAAATTTGATCAAGTAATTTATTATAAGTTATACTTGCTGTTTTGCAAGCATTTCTTTTAGTCGTAAGTCGTGGTTCAACTTTTTTACACACTGCTGCAAAAGAAACACCGATACCAGATATTATTAACAAAAGCGGATTTAATGATGCGCCACTTGAAATTATACCAGAGCCGGTAATTAGCAGCGGTAGATATGTTATCACTCGCAGTATTTTGCTATAATATTTGTAACATTTTTTGACGCACCAAAGATTGTTATGATATTATCTGTAATATTGCATTAGAGCGTCAACATCTTGTTTTGGAATGTTTTCTGAAATATAATTGAAATCGACTATAATTTTTTTCATTATATAATATTTGTTTACATATTTTATACCATCATCTAAATAACTAGTTTGGGAGTTTCAGCTACAAAGTCAGTACACCACCAATAAGTAGCTGCGGTTTATTTTTTATTGTCCGCTATCAGCATAAACGTTTCCTCAATATCTTTGTTTAACACAATAGACACGGTTCCAGAAAAATCGTCGGTCGAGTAACGCCATGGAAATGTTGTAAATATACTAAACTTGCACTACTAAACAAAGACAATCTATATACACCAGTGACCTCTGCGATATGCTTAAAAGTGTTGTTTTGCTGCGACCATGTTGCTTTGCCTGATGAATCTGTGTACACAATATTTTTAATAAGATTTTTAAGAAGATCAGTTTTTCGAATAATATCAGGAATGACACTAGTGATATCGTAAAGTCTTGAGGTAATGTCAGCAAGATTAACAATAACAGTTGGCAGAGTTAAAAAAAAATGTTAATAGTTCTGTTTGAATTTCTACGAAAATTTAGAAACGTTTGTATGTGATAAGAAAACTCAGTTCTAAATGCGGCAACTCCATCATTGATTGTCGTTAACGAAGTCATTATTGGAATTTCCTTATCGTCAACATATTTTGTAGTTGCAGCGTCAAAATCTGTTTTTTGGTGTTCTGAGATTTGTAATACCATTATTTTTCATATTGAGAAATGCAAGCATAATACCACCGCGCACTGACACATACTTGGATCCTTGATCATCTACGGATTGTTTCATTGTTGCATCTGTATCTGCGGTTGTGTTTCCAAGTTATGTAATTTTGTTCCCTGACATAATGATTTTAGCTGTAAATACATCGCCAGCTTTCTTAACATTATCGTTAACGGACTTACCCGAATCTTGTATTTTACCTTGATCAGCAAAAGTAACTATATTATTAACAAAAGAATTCGTACAAGTATATCTGGTTGTTGTATATTACTCGTTCTTAATCGTCCTTCTTTATCTTGAAAAAATAACACCTTCGTTTTGATCAACACTCGTGATATTTAACAAATTAGCAATTTCATTTTTGAGCTGATCGCGAGTTGTGTATTTAGATAAGTCACTTTGTTGAGCAGATGCTGAATCTCCTACTAATGTTCAAACTTTTGAATAAAAACTCATCATTATTTACTGATTGATAAAAGTATATACCATAATAGTAATGGCAAAATCGTCGATATTAAACTTTGATACAAAGCGGCTGGTGAAACATAAACATAACAATGAGCTTCCAGATTGTCATTATCTTATTGTTGGTAGAACTAGATCTGGCAAAACAAATTTGCTAATGAATTTAATTTTAGGAGATAATTTTAACTACAAACAAGTTTATATTTACACAATTAATCCACAACAAGGTAAGTGAAAGCTACTTAACAATTTTCATGACATCCTTTGTGACGATCTTGAATCTTGCGGGGATTTCTTTATTATCAAACAACCGGAAGAACTTATTCCAGTTACTCAACTCGATGCGTTCGAACACAAATAGTTGTTTTTGATAATATTCCGCTAAAAAACGAGGAAATGAATAAAATTAGATCGTATTTTTCACTGTCGCGAAATAAGAAATGTAATTATATTATCTCGCTCAAGGATATTATAATGTCGATAGATTTATTAGGCAAAATACTGGTTGTTTTATATTATTTCCAGGACTTGACAATATTGACGTTAGCAATATCGCGAACGAACAATGCGGCGACGTAACAAAAGATAAATTTATTGAACTATATTGTCAAGCAACGGTAAATAGATACGATTTCTTTTTATTCGATAAGTTAACAAGTGATAAGAATAAAATGTTTCGATGTTGTATTGAAAACTATCTACAATAATATTTATAGAAAATAGTATATAATCAATGGAAAAACAAGCAAAAAACAGAAAACATATTAAAGATCTAAAAACACTTGCATAATCTCAGGCAAAATTTAAGCAGCTAGTACACCAAGCACGACACAGTAAAGTGCTGCAACAGAAACAACATCTACAATTCTCAAATCAGTTACTGAAGCTTTACTTGATAAACAACCCGAAACAAAACCACTGTCAAAAAAAGAAGTAAAATAATTACAAGAAAAATGTTTATTCGGGTTAGTTAGAGAATAACAAGAGGCGGCTGTTGGAAGAATTATTAAAAGATCTGATGAGGAAACAAAAACGATTAGCTGAGGCACTTGTAGCAAATATAGTTGATCCTACTGTGAGACAAGCTACATTGGATCGGTTAAAAAATGATCCGCTGAAACTTGAACAAAGATAAGCAACATCAACAACGCAAGAGGTTAAAAATCTTTAAACAAATTTATCAGGAGAAATAAAAGATATTAAAGAAGAGTTGACGAGCTTACTGTAAGGTTTATAGAGGTTGGAGGGCAAAGAATGTTTTTAGAAAAAAGCAGATGATGAATACCATGCTTTTTTAAGAAAAAATGATATAAATGATATTGATAATATAAAAACGTAGTAATAAGAAAGATTCAAAGCACTCAATATGTTATAAAAGATAATAGTAGACGCTGATGAAGCTAACAAAGAATTAGATCAAACCATACAAACGAAAGATATGCTTCCACTTCTTGATGGAATAAGACAAGGTGTTATAGCGTATACTTTTTTTGAAACAGCGGATGATGGTAGAGAAAAAGATTATGGCAAGGGGTGGAGTTTTATAAGAAATTCTTTTACAATATTTGATAAAAAAACGTGCAGATGGATATAAAGACAAACACGGGAACAGGTGTCAGAATATTTGCACCAGTTACTGAAATGATCCGCAGATTAATGTTCTTGATATCATCAAAAGAAGCAGGAAATGTTGGTGCTGAAATCGACCATAAAATCATCGATATAATTGATAATTTAAGATCGGGAAATTTATTAACATCTCATGAATACGATACTTTTCACCGCGACTTAATTTTATAAAATTATAATAATAAATGCTAGCAACATTATTACTCGACTCCAGCCAATCTGATAAAGATAGCGCGAACTTTTCAGTAATTTATATTCCGCCAATAGAACTAGATCGTGAAAAACAATAGGAAATTGGTTTAATTTCCTACACTTTTTGGAATGCTATGGCAAATGTTAAGACTGGTATTAATGATGAATTCGGAATTTCTTGCGCTAAGCATATTCTTATTATGGAAAAGTTAATATTTTGCAAAGAGCCTACAATATAACTGATCTGAATTAAACGATAAAAGAACTTATCATAAAAACTTTTAAAATTATATATCCATTACAGATGAAAATATTATCATAGATAGATTTGAGTTAGCACCAAATTTTACTACTTTACGAGCTAGATTAAAATTAAATCCTGGAACAGGATTTGATTTTACATCGCCAGCGAGTATCCTGCCACTTATAGGATTTTCTAGAAAACGTTATCTTATTGATGTCGATGAAACTACAACAACATTTGACGGTGAATTTCCAGTAAATATAACTGACGTAAACACAATATTGGTAAATTCCTCTATTGCATCTGGTTCTTATTCAGCCAAAGGCAGCAAAAGTCAGAGTATATACAGTTTCTCGCCAGTTGTTCCACCTGGTTCTCTCATGCAAATCAATCCTCGTCATGTTATTTATTATCCACTAAACGACGAATATCAAACAACAGAAGTAAATATACCACTGACAGAGCAATCTGAAAGACAGCTGCATTTTAATAACGAGGTCGTTACTTATTAACTTCACCTACGCGAACAACATATTTTTTAAAAAAGATTTGACAACAAAATCATACAACCTCAGATAAATAATGAAACAGAAAATGTTTCTCGAAGAAAAATAAGAGAATTTTTCGTAAATATATTTACTAAAATTATCGAAAATATCCCAGGATTAGCTCGTATAGCTGCACCAATCGCACTTGACGCGGGTAAAGCTTTTGCAACTGGAGCTGCGTACAAAAAATATCTGATAAAATAAAAGGCGGACCTAAAGCAACACCGTCAATCAGGCAAGTTATTTCAGAAATCGCACCAACAAAAGAAATCCAACGAGCAATTATAACAACTACTAAAAACTTTTATCATCAAAAGGCGAATAGATTATATAAAATTTAATATCTAAAGTTACAGTGCCGCAATAATTTTATATAACCTAATAAATTAAGAAAATATGTGTGAAATATTATCTCGATTTTGCAGAAATTTCTAATACAGACAACACAGTAACGGAATTTTGTTATGTCATTTATTCGTTGTATTCTAGCAACAAGCTCGACGAGGAACCAAACAACAAAATAATAGAATATATGATAACACTGATATCAGACTAATATACGCTAGAATAAATTCAAAGCAATATCCAGAAAGAGCGATCAAGTGCAATTTTGCTGATGACGCTAATAAAAAAATATGCTAGACCGTATATGTACATGCTCGACTCAATGCAGAAATATCAAGCTACTGGTGACTGAACTCAGATATCAGTAAAAGAATTTCGTACACTTTATCCAATATTTTACTTTGATTGTAGTAAACATAGCGAGCGAGGTGTTGACAACACAGGTGATAATGAGGTTACTTGGACGTTCGGAGCCGCTTCAGCAGCAGCGTTAAATGTATATGCATTAGTGATAAGTGACAGATCTGTGACAATCGACTTCATTGGAGGTAAAATGACAATACAAGTTTAATCTGTGATTGTTTTATAAGATGACAAATATATCATAAAAAAGTACATTTAACCGATGGCCAAGTTAAAAAATTAATAACTGCTGTGTTTTGTGAAGCGGAGGTTGGTTTAATTGAACATCATGCCAAGTGCTTTGGGGACTTTAAAAAATTATTGCTAACCAAAAATCAAGCGAGTAAATACGATCGCAAAAAACTTTCGTTTTGAATTTGAGCGCTGCACAAATAACTGCGATGTCAAAATATGGCGGTTTCATCGGTCCAGCACTATCAGTAGTAGCCAACACATTACTGCCTAAAATTTTGCCAGCGTTAGGAACATTAGGGCTAGCAGAAGGCGTCAAGAGCATTACATGGCGCATCAGAAAAACCTTGTAAAGGTAGTGGTATTGTCTTTGGCAATGGTATAAAGAAAATATTTGTCTAAAGATTAGATATAATGCCTAAACAAAAAACAGAAAAACGACAACCGCGAAAAGAAATACGAAATAAGACAAGGTGGATTCCGGGATTTCTTCCAATAGCCCCATTACTGGCAGGATTAGCGGGAAGTCTACTGCCGGGTTTGTTAGGATGAGGACGACGACTAATGCTGCCGGAAACAAGGCGTTAAGTAATTTTGATATATTTGATAAATTACAAAAAGTTAAAAATTTTCGCGGAGTTTATTCCAAAGATGAACTTTCATCTCCAGCATTGCTGTGTTCTTGCGTTATAAATATACAAGATTTCAATGACGGATCTGGTACACATTGGGTAGCTATTTGTGATAACAATTATTTTGACTCGTTCGGAATTCCACCAAGTGACGCGGTAAAACGATATACGAGTAAATACAAAATAATAAATTCTTCTGATCAGATTCAGTTTGAACTTCCGCTTGCACTTAATATTGCGTGATGTTCATTAAGCAGATGACCAAAAATCCAGATTTTTTTAAAAGTTTATTTTGCAATTTGATGAACGTAAACAACCCTCTCGCGCTAATGATGAGATTGCAATTAATTTTATCTAAACTCCTTGATATAACAATGTCATCATATTTTCTCAAGTGTAAAACTAAAACAGAAAAAAAGACGAAAAAACGGAAAAGACAAAGAATAATAGAATAATGCTGAAAAGTATTTGCGCAATCTGTGGAAAAAGAAAAAGTATGTTTTTACAAGTAGCAAAGTCCGGGGCGGATTGTTAGTTTAGTAGACGACTCAATAAATAATGATGTGCAACTGTGATTCTGACAAAGATTTATGTCTCGAACAAAATAAAATTGTTACATATTGCCAGAAATGCAACAACAGAGAAATAATTGGAATGGAAATAGATTTACATAAATTAACTGGCAAACTACCGAAACCGAAATGTGGATAGACATTGCCAGGCCATAAATTTACTGGTCCGTGGAATCCGCTTGATAAACTTGACGAAAATGATAATCCGCTGCCAGGACAAGAACCTTACAATCAGGTTTGTGCAATAGTGATGCGTCATGATATCTGCTACAGAGATATTGATCTTCCTAGAGGCGAAACAAAACACAGCTGCGATAAAGTGATGTTAGACGAACTTGGTGAAATGAAATCAGAAAATATACGAGAGCGTGTTGACAGACGGGGTTAAAGCAAATTCATTGGAGCAAAATATAAACTCGGTCTCGGCAGAGACTTTTTAGGATGACCGTGCAGTCGAACTACATAGACCTAAAAAAGACCTAAAAAAGAGAAAAAGAGTCCGCGATGTAAAGTTGTAGCAAATGCCGTTGACGACATTTGGGCGATAGATTTAGTAGATATGTCGAATCTAGTTC
This sequence comes from Potamilus streckersoni, assembly GCA_016746295.1. NCBI lineage: Eukaryota > Metazoa > Mollusca > Bivalvia > Unionida > Unionidae > Potamilus > Potamilus streckersoni. Next base: position 351,210 of record JAEAOA010001753.1, on the reverse strand, counting down.
AGTTTAGCGAAAACAACAGGTATCTGTTTAATGTTGTCGATGTTTTTAGTAAATATACATTTGGCATACCAGTTTCGGTTAAAACGGGGACCTCAATGATAGATGCGCTCTAAAGCACATAACAACAACAGATAGAAAGCCAAACAAAATCTGGATCGATCACGGAGCAGGGTTTCTCAACAAAACGTTCGCGCAGTTTTTGGAACAAAAGACATAACAAATATATTTCTGGAAATGAGAGAAAAAGCGTCATAGTCGAACGATTAAATCGCATGCTTAACGACAAAATTCATAAATATTTGATGGCAAAAATCACGATTAAATATATCGACAAATTAAATAATATCGTTCACGAATATAACACGAAACACATAACCCTTTTCTGGCAAAAGGAAAATGTCACCAATAGACGCGTTTACAAATCCAATACTAACAAACGAAAACATGTGCCGCACACATAAATTTAGGGTTAGCGATAAAGTTAGAATTTCATTGACTGGAAAAAAGAAACATTTGAAAAAGGATTTTCTCCGAACTGGAGCAAAGAAGTATTTGTTGTTGATAAAGTACTTTTAGCAATACCAGTTACGTACTCGTTGAAAGTCTTATTAGGTGAACCAATAACTGGCAGTTTTTACGAACAGAAACTTCCTAAAACAGAACAAGATATATTTGTTATCGAAAAGGTTATTAGAAAGCGCGGCTACAAAAGTTTAGTTAAATGGTGCAGGTATAACGATACATTTAATAGTTGGGTATCGACTGCGATCCAATAATATAAATTTGCTCGAGTTTTATTAATACTGACTTACATTTTACAGGTTTACAAAAAGAAATTAAGTGCAATTTTCTCGCATCATCGACTGCCATTAAATTAAATATTTTAAAAATGAAATCGTATTTTATGTTTCGTTGATGTCCCGGTACTTTTAACGTTTAGAAAGGATCTTATAAGCTGCAAAAATAGTTGATGCTTGTCCACGCTAAAATTAAATTTTAATAATTTTGTGGCAATGTGGTACTTATCATATAGACCAGTTATTGGTCTACTTAAATATTTCTTTCTAGCGACAACATCTTCATAGTCATCGCTATACAAAATATCATTTTCAGTATGGTCGATGAAATCAGCAAATCTATCTTCGGATGTGACATTAGCAACTGGAACAATTTCTTCCGAATATATCTGAGCCAGTCTCTCGATTTGGCTCATTATGATAATAATCTTTTATCTAATTAATATATGATATGGAGATAAAATATCATTGTCGAGTTAATAGAATAAACAAAAAATAAATAGCCGAAGCAGTTCGAAATTATTTGCTGGGACAATTTTTATTTCGTTGACTATGAAAATATTGGGCGAATTTGATAATATTTTTAACAGCTGTGAATAAAATAAAACTTAATTCAAATAAACTAATGACTATGATTAAATCGCGACGATGTAATGGAATTTGGTCATGATAGTCTTGCTCATAACGATAAAAAAATATTAATTATCGTATCTGAAACTGATCAAATGTTATAATGGACACTACCAATCTTTTATCATCGGCGACATTTTTCTGAATGTTTATCAATTTTATGATATTTTGATGCAGATGTTATTGATTTAAATTTTATTTCCTCAGACGTTTCGAGATTTAACGAGAACCGATTTTGGATTTTTAAAATTTTTATTACCAGCATCTCTTCTTCTAGTATTTTCTTGATGTGTTACTAAGTCTAGTTTTTCCAAAGGATTATCAGTTTTAATTTTGTTAATGTGGTCAATAACTAAATTATCAGATTATTCCACTGAAAACTTCGAACAAATCTATTCGATCTACAACGGGTAAAATCTGTATTTATCCCACGTACAACCACCTGTAAATAACCAGTATTAACTAAGTTTCCTAATACAGTTTTAGTTTTTATATTTCAAATAATTCCTTTATCATTTGCCTCATAAATCAAATGCTGGATGGGGTTAAAATTCATTTTGTAATCATAAATTTTCGATATTAACATCTGCAATTGCGCCATTTGATCAATATACTGTCCTTTTAGAATATCTCCGCAAAACAATGTACAAGTAAAATCTTTTTTAAACATTTTTCTTCTTTATGTGCTATCGCCTTTTACTGAAATTAACATTCCAGCTTGAGTTGATACGCCAATAGCTTTGTGGATGCTTTGTTGATAACAATTTAATGCATTTCCAGCGTATAAGTTGTATTTCGAATGCATATGATACATCTCTTGCACTTCGGCTGTTAGTGGTAGATATCTCAATATTTCTGTCATATATATATATATATATATATATATATATATATATATATATATATATATATATATATATATATATATATATATATATATTAAATTCAATTAAAAAAACAATATTGCTATATTGATATAATGCTGAAATTGCGCGACATTGCTAAAAAGAGCATTAGTCAATCAGAAAAAAATTGTTTCGGCATTTTCAGGCTATGATAACAGTTACAAACTTGATCAGACCATATTAGATAATTTTAGCTCTACAAATTTATATCATCTTTTGCAACCTGTTATAGCTAGAGAACTTGCAGGTCATAAAAGTATCAAACTCATAGTCCAATGTCATACGATTTTATCAAAGTTATACGCGGTCGAAGAGAAGAAACAATCTTTTGAAAGCGATATCTCAGCCCTATTTAACAGGTAAATCGAGAAAAATATTAATTGGAATAAACATTACTATGGTCGGAGATGAAATACACCAGGAAATAAAACAAAAATTACCTCGTCAGGGTCAGGTTGTAAATTCGAAATGATAAAAACAGTTTTAGTTTTATTTCACACATCAAAATATAACGCACTTCACGGCGCTGTATATATCAACCTTCCTAAAAAATAATTAACAAAAACTACTGTATAAATGTCAAAAACAACGTTAACAAATGTTTCCAGTGGTCTATCCTTTCCGCATTGTTTCTAAGAGAGCAGAATTCCGATCGAGTCAACAATTATTTTCCGCACAACAACGAACTCAGTTTTGTTAGCATCAACCTTCCAATAGCAGAACGTTATATACCAAAGTACGAAAAACAAAACGGTATCTCAGTAAATGTTTTCGAACTAAACGAACGAGAAAACGTTTACCCTAGATACATCTCAGAAACTGCATCGCAAAAGACAATAAAGTTATTTTTTCAGGGACATTACTGTTGGAAAAGAACTTTAACGGCTTAGTTGGCGGACAGTACAGTAAACACAAAAGCAAGAAATACTTCTGTTACAGATGTTTGCACGGTTTTACTAGCGATGACAGACTGCAGGTCCATGTCAAATACTGCGTTAATGTTCAAAAACTAACTATGCCTAGTGAAAAAGAAAAATATATTAAAATTTAAAAATTATCATAAGCTAAGTATTCGTTTTGTTATTTATGCCCATTTCTAGTGTCTACTCGTTCCCGTAGCTGGAGCAGAAAATAATCTGAACAAATCAAGTACAAGAAAGATACAACAGCATATTCCTTGCTGTGTAGCTTATAAGGTAGTTTGTTGCGCCAGCGATAAATTTTCGTCTCCGATAAGGGTATATAGTGGTGAAAATCCTGCCGACTGGTTACAAAAAAAATTAATAGACAAAGTTAATACAATTTCTAACAAGGACAGCTCTGATCAGAATTATAAACAACTCTACTTTGATGAGGCGGCTAATTTACATTTTTGTGAAAAACCTCCGGTGGACTCCAAAGTGCGAGATCACTGTCATTTGACTGGCGAATATCGTGGAGCAGATCATAACAGTTGCAATTTGAAATTTCATGCTCCAGAATTTATTCCAGTAATTTTACATAACTTTCGCGATTAAGACAGTCATATCATTGTAGAAGCCTTTGGTGATAAAAGACATTAAAGCTAAACTAAAACTAAATAACGTGATAAAATGTATTCCAAATAATTTTGAAAAGTATATGTCGGTGACCCTCAGCAAATTACGCTTTATCGACAGCTTGCAATTTATGGTAGCATCATTAAACGAGCTCGTTAAAGGTTGCAGTATTTACAATAATCTGCGCAGCTGATTCCATCTGACAAAAAGGTATCTTTCCTTACGAATATCTTGACAATTGGAGCAGATTTAATGAAACTTCTCTACCTGACAAAAATAAATTTTACTCGCAACTCAAGAACTAGATCAGCGACGACGAGATAATTATGCACAAGATCTGTGGATTAAATTTACCTGTAAATCATTTAGCGATTATAAGGATTTATATCTGAAAACTAATGTATTACTGCTAGCAGATATTTTCGAGAATTTTCGTCAGATTAGTCATGTAAATTACGGATTAGACCCCTGTTGGTATTATTCTGCTCCATCGCTGTCTCGGGACGCTTTATTTAAAACTAGCGAGTTAGAATTAGAACGCTTAACAGATATAGTATGTTTAACTTTATTGAAAAAGTTATTAGAGGCGGATTTACGTCATAACAAAAAAAATATGCAGCAGGTAATAATAAGTTATGAAAAAAATCTTCCGCGAGTTACATTATTTATCTAGATAAAGTCAAGGTAGTCATGATGGGCAATGCCTTGCGGGGGAGGGAGTTCATTGGATAACTTCAAACCAATTTCTTAATATTCCGAAAGATATTTCATATTTTGTTGAAGTTGATCTAGACTACCCCAGTTCGTTACACGATCTACATAACGATTATCTATTTTGCGCAGAATCAATGACGATTGATTACAGTTTATTATCACCTGAACAACGAGCTACGATAAAGGCAAAATGCTATATCGTTAACAAGTTTCAAATTTGTTAGATAAAAGAAACTGCAAATTTGTTAGATAAGAAACTATGTCATGCATTACAAAAATGTAAATCAAGCAGTAGATGCTGGACTAATTCTGATAACAGTCAATCGTGTGCTAACGTTTAATCAATCGCAATGGATGGCGGATTATATTAACCTAAATACGAAACGTCGTGCCGTAGCTACAACCGATTTGTTAGAAAAACTTTTTTCAAGTTAATGAACAACTCCGTGTTTGACTATGAAAAATGTACGCCGTAAAATTTCGATTCGAATTGTTAATGATATTTATCGCAGAAATAAGTTAGCGACGATTTAAATTAAAATATTGCCGCAATATAAAGACGAAAGACAAATTTAAAGTTAAATAGCCAATCTATGTTGTAGCAGCTGTGCTTGATATATCAAAGTGGTTGATGTACGATTTTCATTATATTGTTACCAAAAAATGTGGCCAGATTCAGAGTTGCTATTTCCCGATACAGATTCTCTGGTATACAATACAAAATATGAAATTGTTCCGTAACGGCTCGTTCTATGTAACATAAAAAGAAAAGAGTGAACACAACAAGCTTTATACATTTAAAAAAAAAACAATTTATTTTACTAATGTAAATTATTTAAAACAAAGACTTACGGTTTATAGGAATGATCCAAATTTTGTTCAAAAATAATTTTTAAAAAAATATAAGTCCCGTAAAGAGTTCTAAACACAGTCTGAAAGTATGATGTTCCGGTCCAAAATGGCGGTTGACCACATCAGACGAAGGCTAACAGCAAATTCCAGAATTTTCACAATAAACAATGTATGTGTTGTCCCGTTCCAATATTAGCAAGAAAATGTCCAAATACGTAAGTTTGTTCTCTAGGTAAATTATAAAGACGAAGTGAAAAATAGTTCCTCTAAAAAGGCGTGTTATTTTACGTAGACATAATGACAACTTCTACTTCTGGCACAACAAATTAGAAGTTGTGTAACAGACTAACCTACCACAGTCTGTCCGTGACTCTCGCACAGGACAGTCTGTACGTGACTGTATGAATTACAAAATCTCAAAGCATATATGGGAAGTCTTACGTAGCCTGTACTGCACGCGTACGAGGAAGCATGCAATTTCCCAATATTTCTGAACAATGAATTTGCTACCATACACAGCACTTACTAACATGAGTCACATCTACAAGTCAAGCAAACACTTTTTATCAAAAACGTGTTAGACGACATTAATATAATGAAATAAATGTATTAAAAAGAGATTTATACAAAATTGATTTCTTAACGCATACTTTAACTTCAGGGTCGTAACAAAATTTTATGGATAGTAGACATAACTTTACTGCGTGAACGGATAAATATCCATATTATTATTTTCCAACTATACCCATGAGTGAATACTTTAAAATCAATTTCAGGCAATTAATTTCATTGAGATTCAATCAGCTAATAATAAATAATGTAACAAACGGTTAATGCGTGTTTGTTTGGTGTTATAAATATTCAAAAAGATAAGGATTAAGATTTTGTTAGGATGGATGAGAATATATAAACCTCCTTGACGTCATGATCAAATGCTATTTATTGGGCAGTTTGGAAATTTAAATCCATCATCTTCAAATAATATCGCAAATAATATATCTCTATCCGTTGCCGATGAACACCTATATCTGCAGTCATCAGACCTAAATATCAGTTCCTCTGTTGTTTTGACTTAAATTCGTCCTTCGATGTGACCACATATGACACATTGATCATATCATCATCTCCTTTTATCTTTTTCCACCCACTGACACAGTTCATCTAAGGCATATACTCGCGGGTTTAACGCATTATTCTAAGTAAGAAATATCAGGTCATTCATATTAAGGAATTTGAAACTCTCGCATCTAAACTATATAAACATAGTCATCAGTCTCATCGTTATGATAACGCTTATATTATTATTAATATCATTTTTATTGTTACTACTATTAATGTTATTATTGTTATTGTTATTACACTTTTGATGTTACTATTTAACCTTTTGGAAGCAGCTGTTGACATAGAGGTTCTTATCTTTGAAGACAGATATGAAATTATATTTCGTCTGCGCTTTCAAATTATGAAATAGCAATATACTAATTTGAAAATGATAACGAAAGCATGACGATGATAATGGACAAGATATGAAAGTCGGACAGACAGAAATTGTTAACATAATGTATTGTCTGGATTTGTTTATAAAGAATTCAAAACCAAGAAAAGATAAAAGATATGATAAGAAAAGATAAAAATTAAACACAAGCATCTTTACTTTTATAAAACAAATGGACTGTTGCGTACGGTGTTGTTTGCTTTAAGAAAGTATATCACGGTATAGAACTTGCCCGACCATTTTCTAGTACCACTTACCACACACATCAGTTCCATATTTAGCACAAAATGAATGGAAGGTAAGAGGGATAAGCACATGTACCAAGTCATTCTCTAATGCCACATGTAGATGCTATTGCGACACACTCCAAACAACTCTGTCCTATTGAACCAGGGGATTTTGGTGGGGAGAAGGATATGCCACACATATATAATATGATGTATATGTGAGACCACTTACCCCACACAAGTCTGTTGTGAGGAATAAACACAAATATCAAATTGTTCGCTAACACGATACCTCGATACAATGATTATTAACTGGTAACATCTACCCCACAACATTCGGCCTTCCTGTATATGGGACATACGAGTGGATTACAATTAGGGTGTGGTACGGAAGAGGGACAGGCAAAAATACCAAGTCAATCTCTAACGCTACGATTAACTACCATGTTTATAATCTTGTACTACTTACGCCGCACGCACAAATCATCCTAACTGCATACTTGTGATGAGGGCGAGAGACAAAAACACATTCCAAGTTATTCGTAACCACTTTAAGTTGTTGTTGTTGTTGTAGGGTTTAACGCCATTTTTCAGCACAAGATAGGCTATACATGGCGGCCAGTATTAATGGTGGAGGAAGAACCCTGGAAAACCCCGGGAAGAACCACCGACCCACGAGAAGCTACTGGCAGGCTTTCTCACTTACCCATGTTAGCCGAGTCTGGACTCGAACTCACACAGACAGAGGTGAGATGGCAGTGATCTGTAACGGACAGCGCTTTAGACCACTCGGCCACTCGGGGCCCCCTTAACCACTTTAAGTAAATGCATTCATGATTATCTTTGCTACATACTCTGCATTATTTTACAAGAAGTTGGAGTGGGAGGTAATAATAGAGTTAAATTCATTTACCAAGTCATTACATAAACGTTTTGACGATTTTGGTGCATCACTTAACCTACAAAACTCTGCATTATTGTACAAGTGGTTGGGGTGATGATTAAATTAAATAAGTATAACTGCCATACCAATATCTAATTTTATACCAATAATCTATGATAGTTATCTGGTACAAGTAATTCCACACAACTCCACACTGTGCTAAATTAATTTGAATAAATGTCTAATAATATATCTGGCCTGTTTAAAGAAATTGTTATTGACAACAATTCCAATCTTGCCTTAGAAAATCTCAGTAATAGAAGAAAATATAGTGTTCAGCTGCTTCATATTATACTGTGTCTTTAAAACGAATGATTGATGAGGATGTTACCTATATTTATATAAGCATACATCTGCGCAGGTACCTGTTTGGTTCGTTAACATGGGTCATCTTTAATCAATTTAATAACCAGGTAGATCAAATGCCATGATGTAAGAATGTAGAGCTTCACCCTAATCTGTGTTATTATCCTAGAATGACCTCGGTCAAAATCTGGTATGAGTGGATGGATTTCAGACTAGGTAATCTTAAGCGTGTTTTTGTTGTGGGGAAACGTGTGTTAAGGTCAGGCGCACATATGAATAAAAAATAAAAATATGTATGCGTTTTGTGCTAGGACACAGGCTATACTAATTTATGTTTAAACGATGCTTAAGGTTATATAGACATAGACCTACATATTATAGGTAAATTGTGATGTGACAATGTGATTAAACAAGTATTAGGGATGTCTCATGCTCAATATGTTTCCGCAAGTTTCAATGATAATAACAATTTTTATCTAATAATTTTTTTAATTTTGACTCATATAAACAAAAGTAAAAGATAAACAGATATAAACTGGTTTATTGTAGGAGCCACTGTAACCGTTCAGCTAGAGAATTTGTATGAGGTATCGCTTTCATCTAGTTGAGCAAGAGATTGGAAACGATTTTCCAGAGGTAAATAAGTCCAAATTTATTTCCAAAGTGAGTGGAAGTTTGTATTAATATATACATGAGGTTATTATAGGAATTTAAAACACATTGACCGGAATGTTAAATGAATTTGATATTATATTATTTAATTTTATGATATTATTTCCTTTTTGCAAGATGCAATGAAAGAAAATGTTTTAATTGTAGTCATCACCGAAACAAACTGTGTCTTCAGTACTGCTGATGCAATGGAATGTTATTCCCCGCTGAATGCAGAATTCATGAAACTCGAATTTATCAGTCGAAAGAGATATGAATTGTACATAACTTGATAAGTGGAATAATAAATGTTGCATAATACAACACGCCGGGAAATACATCACTTTGCGTGCATAACATCCATATTTTCAGACATATGTTGCCATGAAACTGGGATGAGATTTTAATTCAGTACTGGGGAAGAGAGACTCAACCAATTTTCATCTTCAACTCAGAGGAAAAATTGATGTCAGCTCGTTTCGATTTAATATTTAATTTATGAAACAAGCTTAATAATAGTTTGTTCCAAATTCAAAGTACAAAGTCCAACAAAATTGACAGTTACATTAATTATGTTGTCCTAATTATACTTATACAGTCAATGATAATTCATGCAGCCAAGGAAACATATAGATGTAACTTATGACCCTTGTCTGTATCGGTTATGATTGTTTAATGTTGATAGGGTACATGTATAGAGGTGTGATTGTTAAAAATAATGATCGGAAACAATGTCATGTTAGGTGGCAGGGGCTACTTTCATAACGTTTCTTATTCAGTTATTATGCTTTGATAATCAAATATTTTGGTCTATTTATGAATATATTGTCCGGGTTTTTTTGTTGCTTTTGAAATCGATGTGAAGGATGCATAGCTTCCATAGAAACTTCACAGTATGTAAAGCTTTACAAAAACAATAGTCAAATGAGAATCAGAGTTAGCCACTCTTTGTATTAGATTTATGGCTCAAAATGGCCTGGAATCGTATCAAGCTGTTTATTACAGAATGCTTTTCAAAATTATTGCGGAGAAAAGATCGTATTTGTTATGTGAGCATAATAGTGTGTCAAATATGACCTTCGGTCGTGAAAACTGCATGCATGCATTTTGGGTGTGTGGTACATACACTACCTTTTCTGTTTTATTTGCCTTGAGCTTCTGTTGACATGCCTGGTCAAGTGAACGATGTGCTTGTGTTTGAATTGTTACAGCTTTCCCAAAAATTCCTTTTTGACATAACTTGTGCATCCAGTTGTTTTAATGATTTTTTTTTGTAATTAATAGGTTGGTGTGTCATCAAATTTGTGTATTAAACTTGCCAGTTGCAATCCATACTACATTAGTATATTGTGTGTATAAAAAATCCTGGCGTATATACTACCCGTGTTTGCGTTTTTGCGTCAAACCTTGTAATAAATCATTGAACCAATGTGATTATCTGATTGAAGTGCAATTTTATTAGGTTGATATCTTGCTATATTGATCTTATTTATACAGCACCTGCTACTATTGAATTTTAGGTTTTTCTATAATGGATTTGGGCAATGAGATAGTATTATTTCTTCTGTGCAGTTCTCTACATTGTTTGGGAAGTGGTGTCCCATTTTTCAGAATATTGCTAAGTCAGAAGTATATCTTTGATTTTTCAAACATTTGAAAGTGAAAGAAATTCTTGAATAAGCTGCATTGATATATCTCTCAAAAAATAAACTTCTACTCACACTATTCTACTTCTATTATCGACATTTATAATATACCTTCGGATGGCACAATTCTTTCCTGATCTGGATTTGCTTTTGATGCGGGGCTACGGGTAACCGAGTGGTATAAGACGTTCGTCTTTACATATTACCTTTGTCCGCATTGGATCCAGTCTCTTCTTGACAATCGTGAGTATGTGGGAAAGTTTGGCAAAAACTTTCCAGTGACTACTGGTCCGTCGTGGTGTTTCTTCAAATTTTTGATTCCACAAAAGATACTAGACCCCATATGCAGCTATTTGTCTGCTGACAAATGGCGCTAAAACCATACAACACAAAATAAACATGACCTCGTTGCCGCTAATAACAAGGTTAAGCACATTCCTGACTATTTCGAGCCGATTAATGGGAGCAAAGTACCATTCGCAATGGCACTTCGAGGCTTCTTAAGCGGCCTAAGTTGCAGACATAGAACTCTGCCAACCGATATACATTGTTTTGGTTCTTTGTTAACCTATTGTAATGCACATACAATTTAAATAAATAAACAAGACAGCTTAATATAATGGTTACTAGCATCGCCTGATGTCAAAATAATCATTGGATTATATCATCACCTTTAACATAACTAGTTTGGTTTTTCTTCACTGTATCATCACTTCTGAGCGTTAATCAGTACCAGGAAATCGTGTGGTACAAACTGGTGAAGATAAATATGATATAACTAGTTTGGTATTATCGTTATTTCTCATGTGTCTCTTTTTTTTCCGGGAGTTGGGGTTGTGGGTAGCCCTCGTCTGATTTTTCCAGACCTTTCACATTCCTAACTTTATTTTTAAAGAAGGCTTATTATAGAAGTGACTGATACTTTTTATGGATTTATTCTTTATTTAAAGGGTGTTTTTTAATTCCTGTTTTGCAATTTTGTATTGTATTGATTGTATATATATATATATATATATATATATATATATATATATATATATATATATATATATATATATATATATATATATATATATATATATATATATATATAATTGTTTTGTTCTTTGTATTTTTAATCCTATTTTAATGCATATATAAATTAAATAAAATAATCAGGAGAGCTTAATAGAACGGGTGCTAAAGTCGATTAATAATAAAATAAATATTTAGTGGATTTTATCATTGCCCTTGATATAACTATTGTTTGAGTTATTTGCACTTGATCATCCCTTCTGTGCGTTAATCACTACCAGGACCTCATGAGGTATAAACAGGTATAGGGAAATATGCTATAACAAGTTATTTGGTATCATAACTGTATCATATCTTATGTCGAGCAAGCTACCAGGAAGCAGCAGGGTCCAAATCGGAACAGATAAAAAATAATATATCTTTGTTATCTTCTCGTTTTTATTTGCATTTATTGATGATTCATGTATTCAATTGAAGCTTGTCATAGATGTATTTAGAATGTGGTTGCAGATATCCTAACTTTTCGTTAAGACTAGTGATTGGTTTGTTTGGAGGGCCAATGGCTTGGCATGTAGAGAAAGCAAACGTGAATGTATTATGAAATATGTAACCGTTAGAATTATATTTTGAGAAAACTAAGTTACCTTTATACTGGTGATAAAATATTATATCTACATTCTGAGAAATCAATATGCCTTATTGAGTGTGATAAAACAATAAATTAAGCATATTTTCAACATGTGCTGCAAAACTAAAATACTTGTTAATTAAATTCTTATCTTTATATTTATTTGCTTACTTCATGATGCAGGTAATTACTGTGCTAAGAGAATCTCCCATCATTAACGAAGAATTTGTCAGTCACATACGGTGACATCCAACCGTATGCTACATAATTGTGAAAAATCAGAATAGGTTAAGATATTTAAATAAAGAGTCGAAATAAAAACGTGAACATTAAGTCACTAGTGAATGATCTGGCGACATACAAGAGTCCATACTAATTAAAATGATATGAGGAAGGTTCATCTAAAGCAGTGGTTTTCAAACAGTTTGAAGCTGTGAACCCCAATAGCATGTCATAATCAGATGGCGGACCCCTATCAACCTATCCATTCTATCAGTGGACCCCTATGATAACGAAAACGTTGCATATGTACTATTTTTATTATATTTTGGGACCTGATTGAAAAGAAATACCACTTCTCCCGTCTTCTCTCACCATCGATCTATCCATAGCCGCACAATATTTTCTTGTTATTCTTCTCTAGTATCACTTTCAGCAGATTCGCTAAAACTGTACCAATTCTCTTTACCGACAAAAACTTTAATATTTTTTTTTCTTTACAGAATTTATTCAAGAATAGTCCAAGTATCTCGATACTCCAATTAGATGAATCAAAATCTGCAATACAATGTCAGTAAATGTAATCATGATTTTAACTTTAATGTTACTTATGTGTCTATTGTTACGTATATGTAATTTAATTACTTGCTTGTAATTTTTAATCATTTAAATGTTTTCCATTAAATGTTATTGTAACTATAACTTTTATTCAGTGGATTGCACATTTTTTTCTGAAAATTCAGTTCAGTCATTTTTAGACTGAAAAACAGGTAGTAGATTATTTATATTGAATCAATCAGTGATCTATATTCATTTCCTGGTAAAGAGCTATTTATTTTCAAAATTCTTTCCTCATGAGAGAATTACTGATTTCACTCGAAATCATATCTTCCCTACGTGACAATTAATTTATAACTTTTTTGCGTTGCTGGGACTAATTGATAACGTGATATATCACGAGAGTCTGAATTGCGTCTTAGGCTGAAAACATAGTTTACAGTGATTGTTTCTCAGTAGTAATTCATATCTTCGGATTTGAAAGGTATTTTTGTTGTTTCTAGTTTGATTTCAACTTTTCAAGTTTTCGGAATTAACCATTTTTCTCTGGAAAACACGTCTGCTCTTTCGATTTATTGGACAAAAACATTTATTGGAAATTATTGGAAATCCTAGAGCAGAATTATTATTATTATTATTATTATTATTATTATTATTATTATTATTATTATTATTATTATTAGCAAGAAACTATTGACACAAATTAACATAAAATAGGCTATGGAAGACGTCATTGTTATCCATCCTGGAACTTTATCTCAATTCAAACTATAATTCACATAGGAATTTGTATTGCTAGGACTTATATTTATTAATTATATGATTAATTTTTCATATGATTACATCGTTATTCTAGGGACATAAGTTAATTCTTAAGTTTTCCAAAACTTGTTGGCTATACTCTTTTTTGTTACTTTGTACGAGCCTAGACAGGTGACTATATATATATATATATATATATATATATATATATATATATATATATATATATATATATATATATATACACACAGACAGAGGGATAGTCATAATGAATTAAAATGTAAAATGTTTGAACCGGTTTGGTATGGTTTGATGTTTACGACATAGCAGCAGAAGTAGATAATTTTGTTTTTCCAAGGCAAATTAAGTACAGATCCTTGACCAGAACCAACATTGTTAATCGACAAAAGATGATTGATTGGTAGAATTCAACCCATACTTGAATTAAATAAAGGAAACCAACAACGTTAAACAATGTTTGCTTCCAAGACATTAACGTGATCGAACATTGAAAAGATTCTCTTAGCAATCTTTAAATGAGTGAGAAACATTTTTACAAATCAGAATCGATGATTAAAGATTATAAATCCCGTCTACCTTCACAGCAGCTTCACCGTAGAATTGAGGTCTGGTAGACATAACCGGCAAGATGGTGTGGTGGCACAATTAGATAAAGACTGGGGTTCATCGTTCAAATATTCTATATCCATTCTTAAAATGTACAGTTTAAATATTACAATCCCCAGTTGGAAGCTTTACTATCTAGCACATATCTGACTCGAATGCTACATTGAATCATTTAAAATAGATAATAAACTCAGAAACAAATATCTACATGCAATTAACAAAGACTAATTATCATTTCGCATCTTTTCAACACTGTTTAATGCTGATGATCATAAAAATACACTCGTCAAACTGTGCCAGTAATAAAGATAATTATCAACCTTCATCACATTGACCAGGAAAGCATTCCTTTTGTAGGACATAATGAGCACAGTATAATTGTTTCAAAGGGGACATTAGTTTCCGCTTATTACGGATAAATCAATTATTTCACATCTATTATACATTATTAAGCTTCTATTTTAGTATATATTAGAAAATCACTGTAATACTGCACTATGCAAATGTTAAAGCTATTTGAACTAATTGCCTTACTGTACCATTTACTGCCAATTGCTAGTCAAAACTGTAATAAACAGACCACTGTGAAACAGGGTTGAGTCGTAGGAATGTAGATCAATAAATATTATCAAAACAATAGAAAAGAACCCACAATAAAAGAGATTAAAGGCATCTCGGATAAGATGGGGCGCACCATGTAATTAATGAGTGGTTACAGAGTTTCTGGCCCTGCTGAAATGGTTTAAGAATTTTGTTTTGATCATATTTTTAGGGTATTTTTATGATCATCAACATTAAAAAAAATAATCGGTTGAAGGATTAAGATATCAAGTTATGTAACTGTTGGATATGAATCAAACATAAAAATGACAGTAAAGAATTGTTCCAAGCAAGTCATTGATTACTGTATCCAATAATTAAATATTATTTACAAAAAAGACTTATTGATAGGTTTATATATATATATATATATATATATATATATATATATATATATATATATATATATATATATATATATATATATATATATATATATAGACACACACATCAGGGAAAAGATATGCTTAAAATTGAACCATTTGAATAAAATCTTTTGAAATCTGAATCCATTGCTGATAGGTAAAGATTTGATGAAACATTTTAATTTATGTTAATAACGTTGGGTGTTCCTCACCATTAATGTCTAAATTTACACTATACACACCTGTGTCAACGTATCAAGGTTGAGCGCATTACGAGATTTGGAAATAGTCAAAATTAAATAATCAATAATTTTGTGCTTTGGAAAAGAAAAGATGATGATGAATTATAGAAGCATATTCAGAATAGCATGTACACCTCTATTACATTTATTCACTCGTATTGCCGAAATGGTAAGCAAGGGATGGCTATGGATAGTGTGGAATGAAGGGCGGGAGTTAATTTGTTGAATAGTTGCTTAATGGTAGTGTATGGAATATTTGTCAAATAAAATATTTTTCCAACTATGTTCTTCGCGTTTCTTTGTTTACTTAAATTTATTATTATTATATCCAACATTGCCACACAGAAAATGGTTTCGGCACACTGCACATATGTATAAACACAAGCAAGATGTATCATGTCATATATGAGTCACGGTACTAATTCAACTCCCATAGTAAACATATGGAAACAGCATCATATCTAAAATTCAATAACTTCAAATTTATTGGTACTGATGATCAGACCTATATTTCTCCATGTACAACTATCCTTGGTGCAAGCTTTTGTGTGGAGAACACTATATGAGCCGCGGCACTTTTTAGACCTACATGTGCATGAAACACTATGTTAATGATTCTGCACCAAACGAATCAAGTACTACTTTTATTTTTGAGTAATCCTAAGTCAAGTCTTTAAAAATACTAAAATTACATCAATAGAAATTTGTCTATATTTTTTAAAATTACACATAGGATAAGCTTTCAAAAGATATTTTTACTAAAATTTTACTTTTCATTATTAAACAATTATTGACCACCAAATCCGTATATACTCTATTATTTATTCACCCATTTCTAGACTTGTTCACAGATCTTCCATATAATTAGTACCGTGTGTCCTATATTTTACCTGTGAATATGGATACATTCTGGTTATACTGTAGATTTAGAATAAGCATGATTTTGTATTGAAGGAAACAGTAACACTTGTTTAGAGAAATAAAACAGCGAAACTATCGTTTGTAAAATTGATATTATGTTTATAAGATGCCGATGATCTGATTTCTGCGCAGATTAATAAGAACATTTTCACCCATTCTATACAAAACTTCTTAGTGCCAGTTCGTTAATTTTAAGTTCACTGTAGACTTTGGAATTCGGTTCTCTATGATAATTGTTTTTCAGCGATACTAAGCTTTTCATGAATCTAGTACGACTTCAGTTTGATTATTTTGCTACTATTGCTAACATTTGCTAGTGAGTACGATACTCTCTCCCCAGTGTTCTCAGTGCTGTATTAGTCAACCGAAAATTGATACCTTTACACACGGTCATGATCGCTAGTGTATATGTAGGTTGGTTTGCATTTTCTTTAGCTATTATATTCATAGACATATTTATTATGTAATTCAAGCCATTAATTCATCACACAGGAATGATGGAAAGAACTATATTATTACACATGTTAATAGTCATACAATATCGGTAAAAATTATTGATATAATCCAACTTAGTCCAGCGCAGTGAACATATTATTATTAATCCAAGTTTCATTTAACCCTTCACAGGCTAGTTTTGATATTTGGACTTTTATCTTGAGGTGTACGCTCAGTCATTTGCCTATCAGAACTTAGATTTCGTAGATAGAGTGCGGATTGGGGGTAGTCACCTAACACCGGGCCTAATACACTTCAACAACATTACATTTAGACATACCTGCAATAAGTAGATAGGAAGATGGAACGTCACTCCTTTCCCTATTGATCTAGGTTGTGGTATTCAACAAGGGGCTGTTGTTGGACCTGTTCTTTCAATTGTGTATACTTAGCCACTCTCAAGTGTCATATATCATCATCCAGTGCCTCACCTTGTATGCTAATGACACTCAAATATATAAATATAGCCACCCAAATGAAGCTGAAGCTACCATCGAAGGTGTTGAGAGGTGCATTTCTGATGTGAAATCATGGAAGACATGTAACAAGCTGCAGATGAATGATGATAAAGCTGAAACCATTCTGATTACAACAGAGACAATTCCTAAGACAATAAATATCAGCAACATCAACATTAAATTCGCAGTCAGTACAAAACCAAGGTGATACTTTCGACAGTACTCTCTTATTACACAATCTTGTCATGAACATATGCAAGGCTGCATATACTAAGTGAGAAGCATCAATTTCATTCGTAAGTATATTTCAGTTGATGCCACCAGCCACTTGTGTGTTCCTTAATAATTTCAAGACTGGACTATTGTAATTCAATTGTATATTGTTCGTCTCAATAATTACTCCAGAAATTTAAAAATATTCAAAACAAAGCTTCTCTTTAGAGTACCACGTTCAGAACTTGTCTCCCCCTGCTCTGTACGCTACACTGGCCATCCATTCGATCCAGTCGAACATACTTATCTGACTTCATCCATGTGTACACAACAGCAAGATACTTATGCTCCTCTTCTGGCACTCGTATTCTCATTATTTCTATCATGAAAATCAAATCATATGGTCCACGTTATTATGCATACCAGGGCCCAGCAACATGAACTGAATACCCATTGAACTTGACACATAGACACATTGATCTTAGCAATGCTTGGAACTGAATTGAAAGACTTAACGCGGTCAGAAGTTTCTGACAATATTAAATTTACCCAATATTGTTCCAGATGATTTATGAAAACAAATTGCGATAACCGAACCGGATCTAGCAATGAACGTCGAAAATATAAACGTTTATAAGGTTCAAAAAGAACAAATACAATGAGCTGCTAAAATTTGTTCCAATGTGAAACAAAGAAAATGACAACTGGAAATATAATAAAAAAGTTGATTTACAATAGTTATGGAACAACTATGACACCTGATGACAAAAGGCATCCTTTAAGATCAGATTATTAGTCACGTTATTCCATATGACAAAATTAAACATTATTGATGATCTTCGCTGGATTGAATATAATTCGAATTATTAAGATTTTTATGGCGGCCATGATATCGCGAGTATTGGTAAACATACAAAATACTAACATTTTATGTTTGGAGCGCTAACAATTGGTTTAATATGTTCGATCATGATGTTGAGTAATTTTCAGAACCTTTAAATCAGTAATAGACTGTTCCAAATCATGTTTTTCATGATATATAATCGGGATATGTTTTAATTATAATAATGAAATATCCGGATTCGCCAAATAACCGAGTTGACCTCAGCAAGGTCAAACGAATGTTGGATCATGGCCTATGATAATCACCACCAGTAAATTAGAGATTATAATTTTAATAAATCTTCCTCTTCTTCATCCCATTTTCCGACGAATATTATCTTCTTTAACATTTTTAAAACTATCTCCTTCTTCTTCGGAAAACGATGTACAAGGTTCCTTTCCTAGATCCGTTTCAGATGAAAGAAAATATCTTCATATTTCAAATTCTCTCTAAATGTATGTCTAATATAACAAACAGTATTACTATTTAAAACACCAGGTATTATCTCATCATTTACACAATCGAATCTAACTTTGGATTTATTTGATGGATGAATACAGTATTCTATATAACCTTCGTTATCAACAATTATATTGTTGCGAAAATAATTAGTATTTTATGTGTTTCGTGAAAATAAAATTTTGTGGTCACAAATTATTTTTCTTTGGCATATTTAATTATTTCACAAATATATAGAATACGTAATAAAATCTTACTACCTGTTGTATTTTATGTTGTGGAATCGACATGTCCAACAATTTGTAGTTGATACTAATGATGAGATCGCATGTATTTGTTTTAGTAAATTTCATAGAATTAAGCTTTTGCTTATCAAGCCAGATGACAGAAAATATTTTAATTATCTTGTACAAATACGAGATGAGCTCATATTGATATACTATAATCTTTTCTATCCGATCAGTCAAAAGAAAACACAAAAATTAATAAGACCTAGACCGGTCAAAGGTTTTTTTCAATACTAATCTTCTTAATAAGATGGCAATGAAATAATAATTTGAATGTCATCGACAAATAAGCGGAAATTGGTTTGTAAAAACGCAATAATGAATCATTCATTATAGCTTATGTTGAAACATTACTAGTAGGCGAAGAAATATAATTATGTCTGTCATGCTTGTATTTTGAATAGGAGATAATACTGTCTTCCAGCTGGTGTATAAATCGTACATTGCATGTACTGTTAGATATATTAGTATTTGATACATGAGTCATCTGAAGTAACAGTTTTATTTGTATCTTTTCATTGCTGTTTGTTAAGGGATGAACTGAAATTGTCAAAATCATCTGATATGAAATAGTATAATACTTTAGGAGCTAAAAAGAATAAACTGATATTGCCATATGGCCTTATATAACCAATGTATTGTATTGAGTTTGTGTAGAGCTTGACTAATGCAGAACAATATCAATCATCAGACTGAAGAAATCTTATATCTTATAAGTCGCTGTTTTGTAATAACATGGCATATCATTTTTGTACAAACAGTTTTAGAAAGCAATACATTTTAACGAAAGCATATGTATATATTCATAGAATTTATGATTTGTGTTATGATAACGTTTTTCAGAAACGGAAATTTAAAGCTTAATACTTAGAGGAATTTCCCGTTGATAGCTTTATAATGATTTCTGAAACGTATATTTGTAACTGAATCTCAAAGCGGAGAGTTAGAACGCTGGAGTCTCAAACTGAGGCCTGGGGCTCGATTCCTGTGACATAAATAATTTAGGGGTGCGGTACTCTGCAATTTTTCCTAATATAATTAGAGTAATAAATCTAACAGAAAAAATACACTCTCCTACGATGTCATCACGTGGTGTGTGCAATTTTCCACTCACCAGGGTTGATTATGGGGAAGAGTTTGTAAAATATGTTGACCGTAAATAAATTCCTCGTCTGTAAGTGCGGTTTTATATGTTGTTAACTCCAGCAAAAACTACGGATCACGTTAGGTAATTTAGGGGTTTAAATGGGTGTAGTGTGTGTTTCGTCACCATATAAACTTGTTAGCAATCTAGGAGTTTACATGTTGTTTTGTGTCTGATTTATCACCTTCAAAATGTTCTAGAATGTAGTTTTGCAATCTAGGGTTCTTCACATGGGGTGTATATGTTGTGCTGTACAAAGAAATAAGTTTGAAGTACGTTTATATAAAACTGTACTGTACGTAATGAAGTATATATCTAAGATCATGTGCTGTGAAGTCCTTAATTATGTTTAGTGTTTTGCGGTCCTTAATTAAGGTTAGGAGTTGTGCAGTCCTTAATTAAGTCTAGGTGTTGTTGCGGTTCTTATTTAAGTTAAGGTGTTGTGCGGTCTTTAAGTTTATATGTACTCACATAACTTGATAGAAAGTCGTTTGTTAGTCTAGACGTTCACTTGGTGTTGTGCACTCCTTAATTACGATTATGTGTTGCGCCGTCTATGAAAACACATTCCTGCTTGCAGTAAATGTGGTACTTTTGCATCCGGTAATCCATTTCATATGAAAATCGCAACAATGTAACGTTTATAAATACCCATTTTAGGGTCAACGTATATTCTACTGTCGGCCTGCTGTACTATGACTGCTTACCGTAAAACAATGTGTCAGCATCACATCCCATTTATAATTCTGTTTTGAAAAATGATTTTGTGGTAACAAAATGTTCTGTTTATTCGGATGGAAGCTTTTTCTTTGATTTATAGTTTATAAAACAGTACAATCTAATTTCACTAGTTCAAATTTGTTTGGGACTATATTTTATGCACAATAAATGAAAGGTACACCGTCTGTCAGAATGAACGAAATTATTCGTTCTTCTATCAATCTAAATAATTTCAGCTGAAATAAAAACTGTGATAAAAAGAATCTCAAATGGGTAACGATTTAATATAAATTTATGAAACTCGTTGAATAATGTCCAACTTTTGCTAGCCAATGCTCGCAAAAGCTGGACATTATTCAACTTGTTTCATAAATTCAATATTAAATCGTTACCCATTTGAAATCTTCTATATCTGTGTTTGGAGGATATCATTAGGAGCATCAATATGGGATGCTTTATCCATGTAACCCGTCTGCTGCTTGAGAGGGAATTTTGCTGTTTGCTAGCTCTGCTCCACAATATGAATCAAGCCAAACCCAAAGAAGGCTACGTAGAGGGAGTTACCAAAAATGCTTAGTCCTGCGATTCGTAAGTCCTTTAATATCTTACATCCTAAAGAAATTTACACACTGAGGTATTGATTGGAGTGTCTGCCTCTGATGCGGATGGTCGCGGCTTTGAATCCCGCTTGGCGCTCAGAGGTTATTGTTAGGACAGGTAGGCCTGGTGTCAGGATAATGTGACTGGGTGGGGCATCGTGTCACATATCTGTGGCATGATGCCCCAGTGCTAAACATCACTGCAAACTGTCACAATTCAGACATCATAGCGATATGACTGAAAAATTGTTAAAAGCTACGTTGAAACTCTAAATCACAGACACACACGCGCCCGCACACACACACACACACACACACACACACCGATAGAGAGACTTTGTTAGTAGTAATCAGTAGAGCACAGACCCTGAAATACAAGTGCAGGTCAGTGTTTATGTTTTTCATGACTTCCAAAACGTAATATGTAATGTAGGCCCTTCATAGTGGGGATCTAGAAAACCGAAGCATGTTGGACAAATATCCTTACCGTCGTTTTATATGTCGTTTAAATAACCCATTCATGCTTTGTGTTGCGCATGAGGAATCTTGGTGTGGGAATTCTGGCAATATGGCTATTACAAGCGATGCATGGCTAATATATGCAATGGGTCATTTGGCACCATTTAGGACCTGACCATACAAGGTATATGTATTGTATGGATGCACGTGAAAACATTATCATCGCAAAGAATGCACCCGATGAGACGTTACTAGTCATAATATCCTTTCGTATGTGTTGGATGACGATTTGTGTTTAGTACAGTCAACGGCTTTTAGGACCTGTCCATGCATAGCACATATGGGTTTAATGGGTTGTTTTAATTTTAATGGAATTAAATTGCGTAATTTCTAATTATGATTGCACGTGAAAAGATTAGCAAAGCAAACAATTCACCAGACAAACCTTTACCCACTTTAGATCACTGGTGTTCTGGTACACGGATAATTTATTGTGAATAACATACTGTTAGAGGAATAGAGATTTATTCAATAATTACTACATGAAACAAAATTGAGAATTGTAACACTTTTATTACAGGGAACACGTTTGGCATTTTAAATCACCCCAAAAGACTTGTGCCAAAATTTACCTGAAAAGCAGGGTACAGATAGATTTTTTAATCAATTTAAACATAATGTCATAATTGTAAACATAACTGAAGCAGTAAAACAATGAAAGAAAGTAAATAAAAGTCTGAAAATTACGAAAGAAAAATGATAAGATTTCACATCTCTTATTTAAAGTACAGGTGAAATTAAATATTAGTAAAACTCTTCTATTAAAACTATTTTAAATTATTAAAATTAAACGCTATATTCCATGCTCTCTTTATTCATTTTCATTTCTTTTGTTTGGTTTCTTGTTTATCTATGTGCTTTTTACGCTTTCATTTTGTCTTAGTGTCATCCATTTGTGAAACCAAGGCTGGGCTTCTAAAGTGTAACAGCAGTACTATTTATATTTTGGAGGGGGAGGGGGGAATTTTAATCATGACTATCATACTCTAATTCAGTGATGTATACAAGATGTATTACAACAAAAACAAAACATTTAGGATATTAAACTGTTTGCTGAAACAAAAAGTAGTGAAACTGACTGGAAATGTTAGAAAGATTGTGAATTACGCACAAATGTTTTTCCTTTTCTCGGTGTTGATATTCACAAGCTGCATTACACATTTCGTCGATTTTTGGAACGGGTTCACAGCAGTGATGTCGTACCAGAATTAGTTATTTGTTGCATGCAATGATCTAGGCCTAATTAATATTTTAACGAAATAACACTCTCAACCATTCAACGCGTATGGACTCAGCTAGCTAAGTCTCATTATAGATAATATTATAATTTACTTTGTTCCTACCAAGTCAGAAAGAAACCACGGATTCAATGTCCGCCATTGAATATTATATTAGGAACTGCTTTTGTTCCTTTGGCACAATCTAGCATCAAAGTGGAGACATTCACAATCAGAACATTGTCCGTCTCTTATGTGGTGTCATGTGTGGTGCATTAAGCCGAAGGCAAGTCACAAACTGATGAAATTCATGTTTATTCCTACAACCGATTATAGGAGATTTATCAACCTGAGGGAAACAGCCGACCTGTGTTCCTATCACTCTTAAAAAGTGGTCATTTAAAAGCGACATTCTACTTTACATATATTTAACAAAATATCTGTATCGCTCTTAGATGTTGCCAGCACTGAGGAGATATCAAAAATGGTTATGTTAAGAATCACTCTAATTTAGGATAATATGTTTTCCTGTACTAGAAGGAAAAGGGTTGATATTTTCCTGAGATTCAATCAGCACCTCCTGTGTTTACGTCATTTTTTGCAATTATGTCATTGCTACGCACTCGTCAGCTGCCTTTACGGTGATTTCTACATTTGCCCACCTCTCTGGTGTTGCGCGAGCAAAAGTTGCGAACACAACTGCCCCGGATATGTTTAGACCAGCTGTCAAGTAGAAGAAGTTTCTCCATTCGTCTTGTGTACCCTGTAAATTATTTAAAAACCGTTATGACGTGTATGTTACATACAAAGTGAGGTTTGTTTTTTCCTTTGTGTGTTGCTTTCAAAGTATTTTAATGATATCAATATGAGCCGGGTCTAATTCATAATAAATTCATGGAATTAATTCAGAAGGCTGCAAACGATAAGCCTATAGCTGAATTTTAAACAATTAACGAAGCAATGGCATTTCCGGTGTTAGTGAATCCTTTTCTCGTAGACCAGAATTGCACAACCATTTTAGGCCAATGGCTAGATTGTATTTTCTAACACCACTTGAGGGCCGTTAACACTAATTTCTTTAATATAAATACTGTTCACATGCCTGATTTCTGTGTTGTTTTAATGTATCCTGAGGGCCGGTCAGAACACGTTCGCGGGTCAGTGGTTGTGCACCCTTGTCGCAGACAAATGCAGTTGGAGGCAGTCATACCTTGGGCTCAAAACTGTGTTAGTTATTTTTTGTCGACTATCAATGAACTGTACATGTCATTGGCAAATTTATTTTTCAGGAATAATGAAATTTCACGAAAAGCTGACTACGTTTGTGAAATATTTTTTCTTCAGAACAAAATATTTTTTTTCATGAATAAAACGCTCTTTCCAAGAAGATTTGTTAAGCTTATATTGTCATAATCTTCACGAAAATTACAACTTTTTGTATGTAAAATTTGTTACAAGTTAAGAACATGTTAAAATTGAACATATTTTGCCACAAAGAAGCTACCTCGCAAGAATTCTCTCTTCACGAAAAGTTTCACCAGTCTTCATGAAAATTGCTACGTTTTTGCGAAGAAGAAAATTTTGCTTGAAAATTGCACAAGTTTACGAAAATCCTTCATTTGTTCGTGACAAATCTGCATAGAAGCGTAAAGGCAATGTTTTCATGAGACAGTTCCATTTTCATTAATACTGCTCATTTACACACAAATTGCACATTATTTTGTGAAATATTTGCTCCTGTTTGTCGCCTTATTGGTTAGAGATGTTCAACATTACGCTTTCTAAAAACGTAAACACTTTCACGAAATGCTTGTTTCCACGTGCAAAAATAGTATTATTTTCGTATAGAAAGTGATATTTATAACAAATACAGATTTGTCATAAAAGAACTTTCGTGAAAACATTTTGTTGTTTAAAGTTGCATTATATATATATATATATATATATATATATATATATATATATATATATATATATATATATATATATATATGTGTGTGTGTGTGTGTTGGTGTGTGTGAGAAAGAGAGACTTTGGTTAGTAATTGAGGGTAGGTACCTACCTGACTAATATCATATTGTTATCAACAACATATTACATGGCTACTTCTCGGCTATGATTTTAGAGTTTATTTTAAGATCATTAGTACTTGGATGTAAACACGTTTGCAGATGTTCAGTTCAATGTATATCGTTTTCATAGAGATCATAAATGATGCAGAAGCAACTTGTTTACCAATTGACGAAACAATTACCCTCATCCAAGTGCTTTGTTGATACCTAGCTTTTGATATAAATGTTCCTTACTTCAGAATTATGCTTTCCTAATCTTAGTACATGTCTAAAATAACCATTCTTCTAGTTCTGTTCAGTTGAGAGCATTTAATGTATTTGTTAAAATATTCACTATAATTGCAAAATGGTCATAGATTTAGGTCCAAAATTTCAAACTTTGAAATTATTGTCAATTCATTCGAGGACATGTGATACAGCAAGACTGTTGGTACATTGCACATTCCTGACTATTAACTAACCAAAAATTCTAGACTGGAATTCATTCGGAATCGTAATAATATCCATGCCCGCCAATCGCCAAAAATACGACTTTATTTACCTATTTGATCAGATATCGCTATTTTCATTTTAAAAAGATACGTATATAAAGATGTTTAAAACAAACCCACACACTAGAACAAAACAATGGCAAGTGTGTCATGTTTCCACCAGCAATAACAATCTCGATAATGATTGATAAATGTTTTGTGGAGAGAGACCTCAAAACTAGTGTCTTCATGAAAGATTGCTTCCTTATGACACACGTGTTGTGTAAAAAGGTGATAGTTGTTTCATCAGGAATTACCTTTAATGGGCATAAAAGTCTGAGTAGAAGAACATATTATTAATCCAAGTTGACTAGATAAAAGGCACTTCTGCTAAAATAATCTTTCTCGTTAAAACGATCGCCTGCCCTACTCATGGCTACCATGTTCTGCTTTGGAAAGCCATGCACAAGTCATTATGTTTAGCCATCTTTCTTTTTGTAACAACAGCACAAGCCTGAAGTTCATACGGAAGACTACTTATTGACAATATATTTGAATACTATGGCTTACAACTGGTGATGAGTTTTATATCATTATTGTCTACAACACAATACATTGTATGACATGACAATACCTGAAGTAAGGATTTTGTTTATTGCCTTAGACACTGCTCTTTTGCTGTAGAACATTGTTGTGTTTTCCAGACAACAAAGTGCAAGCGATTCAGACTCATATTGTGGATCAACTCGCGCTGTAGCACTTGCATAAGCTTAGGTTATATTAGTCAAGACTCGAATATAAATGAAATATACAATATGCTAATAAACTGGGAAAATGCGAGCTTAATCTGCTTGCCTCTATATGCCCATAAACGGCTGAGCCATGGTGATGGTGTATACCTGTGCATAATTTCATAGCCTAAACTGTTTCGTTGGTTTGTGTCTTTATTACAGCCTGCTTTTTTAAGTAAAATTTATAACATCAATTATATTGTATAATTGCATTATCCTTTGATGTTGATTGATCACACTTGCCTAATACGACTGAAATTAATATATTACATAAAATGACAAAAAATCGAACAATTTGTTTTACATTAAATGTTTGCGGAAAAATGTCAATCTTATTAACCACATAAACGAATTTATAATACTCTAAATATAAAACATATGACTCCGTAACTTAATGCATATGACAACGCATCGTCAGTTTGTATGGTCGAAAGCTAATCATCATTTTCTTAGATTCCAAAATTGTTCTGAACTTAAGATAATTTAGTATTGAAGGTAAACGTTGGTTTCTACTATCTCTGGACCACATATAGTTTTGCCATTTGTATTCTGCCATCTATATCAGTTTAACCGTCGGGTTAATGTGTAGGCAAAGACCATCAATGTACACAAAAACATGATACGGTCAGCGGAGTACAAAATATACAATATTGCTATCACCCGTAGTATTTAATTCCCCATGTAAGTTAGGTAAAGCTTGACTCACATTTTTTGTCATCATGCCAGCTATCACTGGGGCTAACACGCCTGTTGTGTTGGCAATTGCGTTACATATTCCAAAGACTGTTCCTGTATACCTGCAAATAATTACAAGTAGCTAAGATGATTATCTACATATTACAGGCCCAGTTGTTGTCTATGATATCTAGATATCATAGGCCCAATTGTTGTCTATGATATCTAGATATCACAGGCCCAGTTGTTCTCTATGATATCTAGATATCACAGGCCCAGTTGATGCCTATAATATCTAGATATCACAGGCCCAGTTGATGTCTATGATATCTAGATATCATAGGCCCAGTTGTTCTCTATGATATGTTGGCTACTACTGCTTAAGTTTATGCATCTATTCAACAGAGTCCAATAATTGCGTTTCTTTATTAGTCTAGTGAACAAAGATGCTGGTAGTTATAACCTCGAGTGTGGCTTGTTCGTACAAATAAATTTGCAAACAACCAAAAGGCCAAACTTTCCAATTAAAAGCAAGTATTTCTATTGCAATACACGATATAGCAAGAAAATATTATAATCTATATTTATCCCTCAATATTTACTAGCTAGGATAGGTCTATTCTACGAAAATGTGTTTGCTGAACCACTTTTAACAATGCAGATGAAGAAAAAAAGATAAACACAATGTTATGTATTAATCCAATCTGCACCTTTTAAACAAATAAAAACTCTTAAAGTTATCGCTATTATGCCACAAACAGCTTTCGATTTCAGGAGAATAACTCTAGTATATGTCTTTGTTTCCTTTCATGTTTGTATCTTTGTGCTGTTTAATTAAAATAATATGTATTCGAAGAACTTACACTCCAGAAAAATCCATATGATTCACTCCAAAACCTCCCAAGGAAAGACCCTCAAATACTGTACAAAGACATAGCAAAACAACAGCAAAAAGTCGTGTATCACAGGCTATAAATCCTATAATAACAATACAGATTCCTGAGCCTAAAAACGCTGAAATGTAAAGGATAAACGTTAACATGTTCTGCGCAAGCGCACAAATCTTGCATTAAAGCTGAAATAGAAATATAGTTTAAAAAAATAATAAATCTATTCAACGGCAGGTTTTGTACAAGTAAGTTTTACCAAAGTTAAATTTTCCTTTGTGCATTAAACATTTTACCACGTACAGTTAGTCAGTTTCTTTCTGTTTCAAATCAGAAAAAGCTATAAATTGTAATAGTAGGTTATATGCTAAGGGCAAAGAGTTCTATGAAAAACATCAGAAATTACATCAATGGTAAAAATAAAAGCCCAGTTCAAACTTAAAAAGTACAAAGCACCGAATCAACGCTTGATACACTCTACTAATGTATATTTCTTAACATTTGTAAGTGAAACATTTTGCCCGTATAATTTTAGAAAGTAAAAAAAGAGAAGGATATTTTAAATGATATTAAAGGTTTATGTCGAAAAATTCAAAGGATTTTGATGATGGGTAGGTGCAATTATTAGCTTCTGAATCCTTTGAGAAAAAATGTATACACTACGTATGTTTGACAGTCACTTGAAAGCGTCGATCGTATGATAATTTCACACATAACAGTGCAGAAACAAAAAACAACATTACAAAAATAAACTTTTAAAACTCGTTAAATTTAATTCATTTTATCAGTTTGTAAACATGATACAGTCAGCTAATGTCATCTGCTCCTGGATCAAATGAATTTGTCATAAATACGCAGTAACATATATCCTGGTTGAATCAAAATAAATATTTATCACTTTTAATCAAATTCGGTACAGACATTACGATAGTCATTGTCAGATTTTATTATAGTTTATAATTTTTAATGTTGAATCTGTTTAGGAAACACCATTTTAATTTCCGTTTATATATGCTGCATGACTTACAAATAGTTTGCATAATACGTCGCAC
This sequence comes from Potamilus streckersoni, assembly GCA_016746295.1. Classification (NCBI taxonomy): domain Eukaryota; kingdom Metazoa; phylum Mollusca; class Bivalvia; order Unionida; family Unionidae; genus Potamilus; species Potamilus streckersoni. Next base: position 321,629 of record JAEAOA010001753.1, on the reverse strand, counting down.
AGCTGTTATGCCAAAACATCTCTTGGTAACCATGAAGTCTGACAAGTTCCCTGCAGTGTTGAAGGACAAAGCCATTGATATAAATGGCAGTGATGAAAAAGCACCATTCTGAAGATAAAAAGTTTTGACATTATAGAGAACATCGTATTTTATTTCAAATCGATAACGTCTCATTTACTTCAATTACAGCGTTAATACTGATGCATTACAGTGGGTAATTTATAATAAGAAAAATTATTTTTAAAAAAAATATTCTCAATAAAATATATGCAGCATGATGGTTAAAGAGATAATAGATAATTGTCATGTAAACAGCATCTACGATACTAGACGTAGCAGAATTCTGATCTCTCATCAATGGTTTGTTCTCTATTTGAACATGCATCCGAACACATCTTTATAACGTAATACACTATCGACAGGTACATATCAGAGGCTCTGGTTCAAACTAAAAATATGTTAATGTAACGATTTCAAATTTTAATACGTGCATGGTGCTTGTGCTTGAATGAGCTTATAACATGTATTGCTTTAAAGTGTCTCGGGGGAGACGACGTAAACCGGCTGTTTGTGCGTAATGGAGTGGTCGACAGTTTAATACCCTCGTAGGACCTCTGTGAATCCTTGGGAAAGACTTTTAGAGCCCATATTTCTCGGCGTGATATAACCAATAATGTATTAAAAAAATACGATAAGAGCAATAAAAAGCTTTAAGTGCTGCCACAAATGATGCACTGGTCACTTCCGAGGCTGCGTCATGAGGATTGCTCTTAACTAAGGCCTAATACTGCAAAGACCATAAGTCGATTTTTGACAGCATCAGCCCAGAGGTCGTAGAATATTCATGGCGCATTTACATATCATGTTCCTGACTTCCCACCATCCACACCCATAGCATGCAACAACCATACCCCACTGATCACCCAATTATATTACAGTAAAGGACTTTACACAACGGCTTGAACATCTGTCAGCAACCATTTATTTTCTCCACTGAATTTTCCTATCAATGATAATTATGTTATCATAACTTGACAATTCGCTTTGAAGAATTCATCGAAGGACTTTCAATCTCAAATTTATAAAGTAAAGCTATCGTTTTTAAGATTTTGTATCATTTTGGAGAACCCACCAATTGATTATTATAATAGTATTTTGTGCTTTATATACAAATAAAACACTTTATACTTAACACAATTCTAAACGCATAAAAACTGAAATAGCTCAAAAGCAGATATTCAAAGGGGCACCTTGACATGACTGATAGATTTGTTAATTGACTGGTATTTAACGGCAAATCAACACATGAAGGACTAGTGCCGACCATGTAAACCTTTAACAATAATTAAGTTCCGTTTGAGCAGGTTTTTAGTTGCAGAAAAATATCAGCAGTATCCAACAGCGCAATACTATCTCTCTACTTTTCGATGACAAATGATAAAAATCAATATGAAGTACACTGAGAGTGACTAACATTACGGCATAACGTTTATTTAACTTAACAATACAGCCAGATTTTAACATAAATTAAGTATCCTTTCATTGGACATACAAACGGTTTTCAGTTACCATTTTATAGTAGATTTTCAGAGGACATAAGAGCAGTCGTCCAGCGCACATGCAGGGATGTCAGCTGACCAAAAGAAAAGCGAATTGTCAATGGACATAAAGCAGGCCCAATGTTGAGTCTATTGCATATATTCAACACTCGATTAGCATGTTTTCTGCATGGCAACCTACAACAGGGAATTTACTGGGCTCAGTGACTATTAATAGTAAACTATAACAACAGACATAAGCTGGACATGGCAATATTTCAGTCGTTTTTTTTTCTTAAACCAAAATGGATGATCGAACATTAAACAAGAAAACTACATAATTTCGACTAAAGGTAACTAAAAAGCAAATGTCAGTAATATTTTGCTTCCATGCAACGCTATATGTTATCAGTAGTTGATTTGAAGCATTTAGACACGTTTAAGAAGCAATAATAAAGTAAAGTCGTATATTTTTCGTCCTGGACTCGCCAGCTCACTGAGTTTTTCATAAGCAGGTTTTCTGCAGCAAACAGAGGTGTTGCATTACAATTGAGATACACTATGGTGACATACCCAAAATGCTCTGGGCAGGACTCGAACCCACACGTTTCTGTATTTGGACCTGAGGAAAAATTGTCCTAAACTACCATGCCCAAAGACATAAAGACGGGAAGGACTGTAAAGGACAGAAATCCACAAATTGCTGTATTTGACTTTAATAGCAATAGTAATAAAATGTCTTATAAAAAGACACAAAAACGGAACTTACCTGGACTAACATGAAACCTAATTTGCTGCATTTGGACTTTGGGAGGAATGCATGTAAACTGCTTTGCATGAGACGTACCACGGCAAACTAAATGCGCTGAGATGGATTGAAATGCAAGCCGCTAAGTACAAGTTTAGTACAATAATCTCGGACTACTGTGAAACCCTTCTTCAACAGTGTGCTGATAACGTTTTAGCTTTAGCATTTAGTACCCAAGGATTCGACTTCATTTAGATTTTTTGTTGTGCGTGGAAACATCCACATTAGCGGAAACATTCTTTTAGACTCTCCGGTTACAACATACAATTTACGCCAACATCTTGAGCTGTACATAGTAAGTACCTTTTTCAGTTACTTTAACGTACAAGCAATCAAAAACTGAGATTACAGTAAGAAATGAGAGTTACCTGTTTTACATCAAACTTAAGTACCTCCTTCATGTATGTCGGAAGAAGAGTGATTATAGAGTAAAACGTCCAGTTGTAACAGAAATGAGCGATAAGGACAGCGTAGAATGGCTTTGACGTAAAGATTCCTTTCCATGGTGTTCTCTCTACCTGTAATTAAAACAAAGTCAATGTAACATTATTATGGAAAAGATCTTTATATATATATATATATATATATATATATCTATATATATATGTGTTTGTGTGTATATATATATATATATATATATATATATATATATATATATATATATATATATATATATATATATATATATATGTATGTATGTGTATATATATATATATATATATATATATATATATATATATATATATCTGTATGATTGTGTGTGTGTTCTGTTAGGTATATATTTATTATATTTATAATTTGTTCTACTAAATCCTATATGCATTGATTTTTTTCATAGGAATCTGGAACGACTGTATAGATATATGAGAATTATTTACTTGGTCGTCATTTGAGTGTGTCTGCTATAAACGAGTTCATTTAAAGCCGTTTCAGTGCCATCATTGTTCAGTGATGTGTGCTTAGTAATGACGGAATATTGGCTGGTGTGTGCATGCAAGGCGATGGGTGCCGTTTACACGAGGACCTGGATTATAATCTACTTAGGGTACTAATTAAAAATTCTCTAACCTGTATGATAGTATCATTTGCATTATATATATATATATATATATATATATATATATATATATATATATATATATATATATATATATATATATATATATATATATATTAGTATCCACGTTGCATATACGTTCAATTAGAAACTGTGATGGCAAATTTCATCAAATAAACCTTATTCAAACTGTGTTTTGTTCTATCAACGTTAGAAATAAATTATTATCAAAGTTGGCCTGAAGTATATTCAATCCATAGTTATGATGACACCCCTCACGGTTGTACCCCTATTTAAATCTAACTAAATCAAATCACAACATTGCTTAAACAAATCTTTTGATAACAAAACTTAAATATTTTGTATTATACATTTTCAGCTAACCTTTCAGGAACAAAACTATCAAATCGCCATTTCTTTTCAAATTGAAAGACTTCCTTGATGCAAGTCTCGCATTTAGTTTATTCTGACATTCACTTTCATCCATTGTTGAGATCCCTCGACGGATTTTAATTTAGGACGAGTGAATACAATTTTGCATGTGAAAGTAATTAGTTTTATTCCGTATGAATAACATTAAGTTCGTTCCTAAGCGACAGTTTAGTGAATTTGGGTATTTTCTATAGTATTCACACTTAAGTCTGTATCACGACATGGAGAGACATACGTTGACTTATCGAGAATCCTAGCATTTTAAATCAGGCAAATGAAGATCACCAATATGAATGCCAAGTTCTAATCTGTATTTTGATTGGATTGATTAACAATAGGAAAGCCTATTATTTCTTTTATGAAACTAACATTATCGTCTAGGTATTCAAATGCTGAAGCTTAGAGACATAATGCAATTATTAGCAAGAACTGAATAATTCTGATCCCTTTTTAGCATATGCTTTTAACAAATCAACTACTACTACTAATTTGGCAACAAACCGTGAGGGGTCAAGGAGATAACTATAATGTTTGATATAATTTGGAATACAAAGTACGAGTTAATTAAGTGTAAAATGCTTCAAATATACATTGATGATTCTTTTTATGGAGTTATATACATTCTTTATGTTTATATGTTGTACTCCATAGTAGTAGTTGCCGTTATCGTTCTAGCAGTAGTTGGTGCATTTTGGCATGTTCAACACTTTCATACTAATGCTGCTGTACCTTCTGCACCGTTTTCCTGTTCTGCTGTATGTAGATTTTCTCAGAAAGAGTTATACTTCGATGTTCGACAGGAGTGCTGGCTGCCAGGTAACACCATAATGGTAGAAAAAGAAGTGAACCAATACCTTAAAAATAATAACATTAATTTCTTATACAGTTTCTCTCCAAAAAGCATTTATCATTCGGGGATCCAAAATCATTGGAAATGTTAGTAACCGTCATTCGGGGATCCAAAATCATTGGAAATGTTAGTAACCGTCATGCACATGGAATCTCTCTCTCTCTCTCTCTCTCTCTCTCTCTCTCTCTCTCTCTCTCTCTCTCTCTCTCTCTCTCTCTCTCTCTCTCTCTGTTAGACAGTTCAGAAATAGATAACACAAAATAATTTCAAATAATTGAACCTGGGTCCACTTCTGGTCGACAAAACAGTCACACTTTATTTGCAGTTTATGTCTCGTTATTTACAGTGGTGTCGATAATGTGTGGTTTCATATTTTGTGCACGAGAAAACAGGTCTAGTGTAGAAACACTTTTATGTTAAATGCGTTCTAGATTATATGTTGACCTATAAAGCACATGAAAAGCAACCTATTTTAGCTTAGCGCCATTATTACGTGTTTGAGATTAAAATTCAGAGATCTTTTACGTAAAACCAACACATTCAGAGCCTATTTTCTCTTTTATTACAGTAATATCATGGATTCGGTTGTCATTTATCCTTTGATATGAAAAATCTCCTAGTTTTTCAGGCATGGGCTTTTAGTGCACTTGAAAATCGCGCGGTTTTGGAATTTTCAAGCACTGCAGCGAGAAAACTGATGCGATTCCAAAGGCGGAAAGTCATACAAGGATCAGCTTTGCCCTGTCAATACTTTCCATGATTCAGGATTATATTTTCTGATGGTTTAAGAATGTGTAAATGTATATGGTAACTGCGTTTTATTTTAAGTATAACAAGGTCTAGTTCTATACATTTTGTAGATAGTAAGCAATGCAAGAAACAACATGATCCCTGATAGGTCAGCACATTATTCGACGGCATATAATGTTTGAAGTTGTGCTAGACTCACCAGTAAATTTACACAGTAATCGTATGTACATCTGGAATAATGAATATAAACATGTTATAGAAACATTTTAATATAATTAATTATTTTCTTACCATGAATGTAGAAAATAGAACCCCAGCCCTCATCAAAACCATATGCACAGAGTAGTCTGGATGAACTCAGCGTAACAAACGTTCCAGTTATGAACCCTATGAGAGATGAAATAAGATGCAGGTACGTGAAATTTACGTAGCTAATTGAGACAAATAAAAAATGCATATAGATTTAAATCAATGTAAGCACTTTGAAATTATATAACAAAATTGTCAAAAATATCGTGGAACGGAAAATGGCCATTGAAAGCGTGTACTAAAATTACAAAAACCTATTCACATAATTAATAACATTTCTAAGCTTAAGGGGTGCTATTTTGAATTTTCGTATAGATCTACCTCTTAACACTTTTTTTTTAAACAAAGTTGTTATAATTAATTTCCTTTCATAGTGGAGGAAATCAGCATGCTCCGACTCTCTTCAGTCGTTAAACGCCTTCTAGTAAACAAAGAACTCACTATGAACTACATTTCTATCATCTAACAACTAACAATCAGTCTGTGTTTATTCAGGAAATTACTCAAACATTAGTCACTGTAAAGCTGGTCTATATATGAATTATTACGTAAATATATCTTACATGCTATGGTGTCTAATACTAAGCAAGCGTGTTACACTACTGTTAGGATACCAAGGCAGTTTTGACTGCGTAAAATGTACATTTCACCTTTTCAAAACATTTTTATCTTTCAACAAGTTTTCATTGAACTTCCACAGCTGGCTGAAAGCTGATTTTTATAAAGCCATACACGTGTTTAAAAAGACAAATTTTGATTTTATTAAACTCTGAACACTGAAACTAGGCATTTTTTTTTTGTTTCTGAAGTTGTGTTCAGGATTTTATATTGGCTTTAGTGATTAGAAACATTAAAATGTTATAAATGATAAGATTATTGCAAAACATAGTATTATGTTCCAAATGATTAGATTACTCCAGATCATATTATAATGTTCCGAATGGTTAGATCGTTCCAAATCATGTTAGAATTTTCCATAATGATTCCAATATTGCAGCTCACATTAGAATGTTCTAAATGATTAGACTATTCCATAACAAAATCCAATGGTTTATTTCAATTCATTAAACAAAGCGGGAAGAGTTTAACAGTATCATACCCTCACGAATCTATCAGCTCGTAATGTCTTCAAATTTCACGTATTTTTCAATACATAATATCATAATAATAATTTTTTTCCCTTCTTACAAGATTACAGTGTGTGTGTGTATGTGTGTTACCTGACATAATAAACGAATTGAGTTTTCCTCTATCTTGTGGGGGTGCCCAGTGACTGATCATGGTAACAATGGAGGGTATTAAGGCACCCTGTAAAGTAAATATTATACTGTATTCAGACACGATAATCGTAATCATCCATTTTAAATCACATGATATAATTTAACATTGTATTGTATTCAGACACCATAACTGCAATCATCTGTTTTAAATCACAAGATATTGTCTCAAACGTCGGCGCTAATTAACTAACTAAAGCTTGAACAAAATTTGATCCACTTTATGTGCAATTTTTTACATATGGATTTCGTTCGAAGAATCTGCGTCAGTTCTGGTTCAAACTGGTAGAACAGTAGAAACATTCGGCGTTCTGGAATCGTGCAGTTCACTCTAGCTAACATTCAAACACTATAAAATTGATGTTGGAGACTCTAGGAATATATGTTGGTATGCATATATATATATATATATATATATATATATATATATATATATATATATATATATATATATATATATATATATATATATATATATATATATATATATATATATATACATATACATATATATATATATATATATATATATATATATATATATATATATATATATATATGCTTGACATTTTGTCTTTACGGTAAAATTGGATGTCTCTATGAATCAGTTTCAGTATCAAAGTCAATGGAAGTAAAATTTATTCCCAGACTAAATAAATTGTCTAAATAAGCTTAACTGTTTTCTTTAGATGCTTTCGAAGAATAATTACGCAATGTTAAACGTATGCACACTCACCCCAGGAAGTCCTGTGATCATTCTGAGAACATACTCAATATACATAGGTATACTCACCCCAGCAAGTCCTGTGATCATTCTGAGAACATACATAATATACATAGGCATACTCACCTCAGCAAGTCCTGTGATCATTCTGAGAAAATTACACAATATACATAGGTGTACTCACCCCAGTAAATTCTGTGATCACTCTGAGAACAAACTCAATATACATAGGCATACTCACCCCAGCAAGTCCTGTGATCACTCTGAGAACATACACACTATACATAGGCATACTCACCCCAGCAAGTCCTGAGATCTCTCTGACAACATACACAATATACATATGTATACTCACCCCAGCTAGTCCTGTGATCATTCTGAGAACATACACAATATACATAGGCATACTCACCCCAGCAAGTCCTGAGATCTCTCTGAGAACATACACAATATACATAGGCATACTCACCCCAGCAATTCCTGAGATCTCTCTGACAACATACACAATATACATATGTATACTCACCCCAGCAAGTCCAGTGATCACTCTGAGAACATATTCAATATTCATAGGCATACTCACCCCAGCAAGTCCTGTGATCACTCTGAGAACATACACAATATAAATGTGGGTTCTAGCACATAAGGGTACTAGAACTGTGCTTAGGCATGAAATGAAAACAGCCACCGTCACAACGTGCTTCCCGCCAAATCTAGACGCGATGTATCCGGCAGGAATCTGGGTGACAATACAACCGTAGTAGTAGCAGGACAATAAACCAGTCTGGTCGGTTTTACTCCATTCAAACTCGGTTCCCTGGAATTTGTCACCAAAATAATTACGATACTGAACTTTATGTTATACTTAACATTTGATAAAATTCGTGGGAACTGGTAATGAAGAATGGAAGAAGATGGGCAGCAACTTTACATTGCTCAGAATATCTACTAGAAATGGAAACTATTGAGATGACAAATTTATGGCGTAAAGCACCATACAGTTTTAAAGAATTACTTTTTAAGCTTAAATGTGTCTTTGTTTTCCTTTTGGTACCTATAAATAATCATACTCTAAACAAATTTTTCATGCTGAGATAAATTATGCTGCAATATATTTTTCCAATGACCCTACATTTAATAAGTTGCACACTGGGTGTGTCTAGTCTATGCGTTTATCTTTGTTGTTGTTGTTGTTGTTGGGTTTAACGTCATTTTTCAGCACACGAGAGGATATACATGGCGGCCAGTATTAATGGTGGAGGAAGAAACCGGAAAATCACCGGAAAGAACCACCGACCCACGAGAAGCTACTGGCAGGCTTTCTCACATATCCACATTCGCCGAATCTTAGACTCGAACCCACGCAGACAGAGGTGAGATGGCAGTGATCCGTAACGGACAGCACTTTAGACCACTCGGCCACTCGGGGCTCCTTGAGTTTATCTTTTAAGAGAATAGTTTGCAAGGAAAGGTTGTGACAATCATCAACAAAGTTTTATTTCTTGACCAAGTCGCAAAACTTAATTTAATACTACACTGAAACCTTACAGTGCACACATCAATGAAAGTCATCTCCTGAAAACCATTGGTCTAAACTTTTAAAGCTCAATTATTTGTGTCCAGATTTGTTCTGTGTGTATATGTCTGTGTTGGTTTTTAACGTAGCTTTAACATTTTTATTCATATAGCTACGATGTCTGCAGTGTGGCAGTTTATAGTGATGTCTAGCACTAGGCATCATGCCGCAGACATGAGGCATCATGTCCCTCCCATTCTCATTATCCTGACACCAGGCCGGGTAGTTTTAACCCTAACCTCTTAATGCTGAGCTCCAAACGAGGTAACTACTGGTACTATTTAAATACGTCTTTGGTAAGATTAGGCCGGGGTTCGAATCCTCGACCTGTAGAATCAGAGGCGAAAGTTCTAACCTTTTCTAGATTTGTTTCTGCAATGATGAAGTCAAATTGATTTTTGAATTTTTCTTATCAACCCATCTTAAAAATCCACAATTAAGCTCTAATATTATACAATACATTATTATACAATAATTAGGTATTTAATAGGTGTATATATTTATAGCTTGTGTTCTTTATTTTAGTCCATTTATATTAGTTTCTTTGCTGAATATCTCTTTCAAAATGTCTTCAAATCAAACAACCATAATCGTGTAATTATATCCTAAATACTAGCAAAAACGAGGGCCCTAGTGGCCGAGTAATTTCAAGCGCTCACCATTACGGATCACTGCCATGCCACCTTTGTCTGCATTGGATCGAGTCTCGGGCTCTGTCAACGTAGGTATGTAAGAAAGCTTGCCGGTAGCTTCTCTTGTGTCGGTGGTTCTTTCCGGGTTTTCCCGGGTTCTTCCACCACTCTTAAAACTGGCCGTCATGCATAGCCTGTCTTGTGATAAAAGTGTCATTAAACACGGTGACAACAACTAGCAAAACCGTCCTCCGTGTATATGACTTTAGAGGGAAAATATGCATTTCAAGACATTATCTTGCCCTATATCCAATTAGCCCTATGCTACTCTTATCAAATATTGCAGGCACCTAATCTGTCGGCACAAGTACCAAACGGACAAAGTGGCTAAACCACAATCAAGTACAAGGCCTAACTACACCAATATAACAAAGAGCACAAGACAGCAGTTCTAACGTTGATGAATGGCTTCACAAGATGACTTCAGCACCTACACCACTCCTCAGTCGCTAGTCAACGTATTTAAAAAGGAAAATGGACTTTATTAATTTATTCTATATAGTAATAGCAATAAATTAAAAGCCGGAGAACACTACAACCGTAAAAATACAGTATCAGGGCCAGCAAGCGAGGCAATCGCCTTGGGCCCTACGCTTTATGGATATCAACTCCCCAATACAATTTTTTTGCTTCGGTCCCCGCTAATCGCTTTTGCTGCCGGGGGCCATGCATGCTGCCTTGGGACCCGCTCATCCCATCCTAGGGCTGGGCCTGAGAACAAGACCCGTCACTCCTCACATACAGCGACCTCGTTAACAATTATGCTCATGTATGTATTTCAGCTATAGGCTTTCATCAGACAACCACAGTCCTGTATGTATTTCAGCCATACGCTTTCATCAGGCAACATCAGTTCTGCATATATCACAGTTAAACACCTTCATCTGACAACCACAGTCCTAAATATGCATTGCAAGCAAGCTATCAATGGCAGCAAGAAGAATGCTAAATACTGTCACCATCTCACCAAACAAGTCCACTAATAACTGCCTCAATTTAAATTGAGTATCTAAAGAGATTGTGGGCCATATGCATAAGTGTGTGTGTGTGTGTGTGTGTTGTGTTTTTTATAGATTGCATTTAATATCCCAAGTTTATCTGGAAACAAAAAATGTTTGATTGTAATATGACCATTGGATGGTTCCCCGTCGCAATGGAGAATCTATTACGGAAATAATAATAAAAAAATATTAAAAATTTAAAAAACTGCCCGAAATACACTTTTCTATAATTTCAAAAATTATGAAACTACTTCACGTGTTACATTTTTGCCGGGAAAAAATTACTTATATGTTCCATAGTACTTTCCAAAGCATATCGGTGTTATTGTCCTTAATTGTGAGACAATATGCCTTTTGATAAATACGGTTTGGTTTAAAGTACTCATCAATATGATCTAGCACTCCAACAATTATTCTTGCTCTCGCTGCCATTTTTTTTTTTGACAGGATGTCAGTTTTATAACGGTTACTAAACCGTTTAATGGTTTTCCTCATCACAACATTTTTGCTTCATTCTGAAGAGCCTAAATTACTGTTTCAATAACATTATCAAAATCAGAACTTCCAGTCATTAACTAAAATGTCTCAAACTAAAAGTTTATGGAATAGCTCACTCAACCATTCCTGCTATGCGTTGTGTTTTTCCATACTGACTTAGTAAAGGTTTCAGATTTTAAGGTGAAATTATATATAATGTGCATATATGGTTCACTTCAAAATACAATTTTTAATCCCTAATAAACCAGTTGAAAATGGAGTGTTAAATGATTCGACAGCCATTCGCGAGTCTCAAACCTCTAGATTTGCAAATCTGCAATAACTTGTTGCGATTACATTAACATCCTGGTTATCCACATCTATTGGTCACAGTTACATCTTGGATGTAGTCAAAATTAGCAAGACAAACAAATGTATCAATGCATTCTATGACGTCTGAATAAGAATTTTTATATGTGTTTAGATCCTCACCTAAAATAAACCAGTAATCGAAGGATTTTAACTTCTAGTCGATTTTTATTTTCAAGTGAGTTATTTAATGTTCAACAGTAAGAAGACCCTCAACTTCAGGGTGCACTGACAAATTATCTGATGTAACACATTAGAACAAAAACTGTATCAAAAAACAAGGCCACTGTTTCTTGTCGCTAATCTGAACCATAGCAGCATATTAGTGAGATACTCTCCGTTTAAACATGCTCAACATCGAGCCACTTAGCAAAATATCTATTGCAAAATTAATTAAAACCCTCTGAATTTCATACTGCATTGACATTTATATCCCTCGGTATAACACACTGATTATATAAATATTACGATCACTTCTGCATACTGTTATGACATGTGTCTATATAATGAATTGCATTCTGCTTGCATATAACCTAAAACAACAGTATTTAATGAAAAAGCTAATACAATACAAAGTAGGATAAACTGTGGTACCATGACACTGATCGGATAATTTGTTAGCATAGCTAGTTACTCGGGACTGCTCTATTTTAACTCGAAACTAAATCGGTTGAGAAAATATATTTACACATTCCTGAATCAGCTTTTGCGTACAACACCGTACTAGTTTGAAAGCAATGGTCGGTTGAGATTATTTTACAGCAAGTCGTATAATGGTTTGACAAATCTAAAACAATCATTTTAGTGAGTTAAGTTTTAAATGCCTTAATATGTGTCTATGTAATTATTTTGTATCGAGAACGTAAACGTTAGACAATAACTTAGTCCATTTTAGGCTATTTCTACGCCGTAAAGTGTTCTTCTATACCAATCTCCACCTAAAGTTGTACCTGGTTTTCTCCAGCAATAGTTTTAAAAGCTGTCTGGCATCCTTCCTGGTAGCTTTCCTCTTCATTAGTTCCTTGCTGCATAATATGGCTAGATTCATTTGACGTGGGAAAATTATTCGAATTATTCCATAAGACTGTAACAGTATGCGTCTTCGAGTAAAGGCCTGAATCACTGGATGTTGTATTCGAATTATTCGTGGTATTATCAACTACGTCTTTTAAAACATCTTTCAACTGACCTTCTGGCTTGACCATGCATACGATCGCTATACTGAAGTTAACCCTGTGAACGTAGAGCCAAAACATGGCGAAGAAAGCAAGATATGCAAACTGCCACCTCTTGGAACAAAAGAATGGAACGGGACCTATAAATGAACAAAAGATGATAACATTACCGTGTGAAACCTTTTCAAATGCATTTGCATGATAACGCCAGTTATGAATTATTTATTCCTGTATCGATTGCTACTAATCATAATTTGAGGCCAATTATAAATTTTGATTTTTCTGAAAGCAAAGTTTTCAATTTCTCTACAGGTCGAATTATTTTATTTGATATACTTTTCCAGAACTGTGATGGCTTTCATTGCCATAATTACTTCCGTTTTGAACTGACAATAATACAATAAAACAGCGAAATCTTTTTGAACAGTTACCACCATGTTAGGGATACTTCTCGTTGTGGACATAAAAAACTTCTCTTTAATTACATATTTATTTTCTATCTACCGAGAATATTAGTTAAAAACGATTTTTAAAAGTTGTGAACCCCTATATGCTTTTACAGACATGTTGCATGACCAATTAAATTAAGCAGAGACAGAAAGACAGACAGACAGAGAATATCCTTGCCATTAGGATTCGAGTCAATGTCGTTTAGGTTCTTTTTCTCGTAATGTTTGTCCTTTTCAACTGCGGGTTTCTGAAGAAGAGCATCGCCTGTTCCGTCATTTTTACGTCCAAACTGTTCTGTTTTACCATCAGATGTTTCCATTGATAAGTTGATAATACTAGCGTCATGTATTTCCATTCAGAACTAGATCTTTGATTATGTCAGACGACGTTTGACATTTGGCCTCAGTGTAGATGAAGGTATTCATTATCCATATCATACGAACATCAGCTATAATGTAAACTAAAGCATCAATTCGCAAAAATGTATATATATATATATATATATATATATATATATATATATATATATATATATATATATATATATATATATATATATATATATATACCGCTTTATGATTTAATAGTGATGACTGGGGTCATGAGGTGTGTATGTGATTTTGAATTTGTTACATAGCTTTAAAAAATTTCAGTTATATCGCTGCGATGTCGGTAGTGTTGCAGTCAATAGTATTGTCTTCCACTGGGACATCATGATCCAGGCATAAAGCATGATGTCCCACCCAGTCACTTTATCCTGACACCAGGCCGACTATCCCTAAAACTAATCTTTAATGCTGAGCGCCAAGCAAGGCAGCTATAAGTACTATTTTTATAAGTATTTGCTATAGCTCAGACGGGCTTCAAAACCGCGATCTCCCACATCAAAGGCGGACGCTCTAACCACTATGCCACCGGAGCGGGATTTTTTTTGGGGGGGAGGGGTCATGAGGAACCAACCGCTTTGTTTACCGATCGTTGCTGATTTCGTCTAACCAACTGACTCAATCGAAGACCTTCAATATTTTCTCTACCCAATCACTTGATTCATAGGTTGTTGTTTTCGGCTGTCGTATACTAAACCACTGTTACGTACACTGACAACTTTGTCTTTCAGTCAAATATGACAAACTCTATCACTATACAACAAAACTAAGACACGTTTAGCTGTCTAAAGATATTAACAGCACGTTGTGAGCCAAAGCTAACATTGTTGCTTGTTTATTTTATTTGTACAACCAATGTGTTCCTAAGAAAAATTCCGATCTTGGATTTTATTACTATTTAGGCAAACCATCAGATTGAAACTGACGGTTTTTTCCTAGTTATCCTTTCATTTTCCCAAACGCATGAGGGGTCCCATTCTTGACTCCCACTTCCTGGAATCCGTATGATGGAATATAAAATGTAAATTAAGATTACACTGTCAAACATTATTTGACCAAACTTTATTTCTATATAAGACCCATTAAAAAAATTGGGATTTATCGTTATCACTTCTGAGTCTCCATTCGAGGGTGGTGGTGAATCAAGGACCTAGGCAGAGGGGAGGGCGTGACATATACAGTTCCAAGTGTATGCATTTGCTATAAGAGTTGGTCTAGGGTCTTTATTACAATAGGTACACGTGCACTTGGATGTGCCCAGGAAAGAGCTGACGGTGGATGAACAGACGATCGATGCTCCTTGCTTCGTGTCATCAAAAACTGATTGACGTACAAAATGAGAATTGTACTTGATTGAAAACAAGCTACTGAATTAAATTAATATAGACGGTAAAATAATGTACGATGTATACACTGAACTGTGGGCTTATGCCAGAGAGAGAGAGAGAGAGAGAGAGAGAGAGAGAGAGAGAGAGAGAGAGAGAGAGAGAGAGACAGACAGAGACAGAGACAGACAGACAGACAGATCTTCAGTGGTACTAGCCGGAGTGCTCACTGAGCGTCGAATTGGTTGTTTTAAGAAGTGAAATTATGACTTTTGACCCCAAAATACAACACACCAGAACGAGTAAGTAATCAGATCTAATGCAACGTATTGCCTTTTACAAAATTCTATACTTGTTACTTTCAAGTAGGGACTCACTCCATTGACATTCATTCAATACAGGTTTTGGCCTAAAATATATATTTCGTTTCATGTTCACTCAACCGATAGAAAAATTCACCTGATATAATTTTGTGACAATGTACGAAAATTACTCCAACCTCACAAATGACTACTTATACACAGCCCATACACACTCCATATACTTACATTTTTATGATTGTGCCTCGTATATTGAATACAGTACCAATTTTTTACTAAAGCAGTGATATATACATGTGCGTTCATAACACTACAGCTTGTATGCTAAAATGCTTCAATCGATATGATGCAGGGAGTGTTCACTGGTTTGAGTAAAAGTATGTAGGTTAAAGGTGAGCGAGCAGGACGACGGCTTTCTTATTCAATGACATTCATTATATTTTTAGTCTATTAGAATGGGATTCTTTCTTTCCCATTTTATATTTAATTTAAGTCCTTATAAGTCGTCATTATACATAATGTGAATTAGTAAATTAAATTCGGGTCACTAAGCTAATTGTTAAATTCCTTCTGTCAAGTAAGATAGTTGCCGTGTAACTCGCCAGACTCAGTGCTCAGTGGATAATAGTACCGCTATATGCAAGCGATAGGTGCAGATCTCTCTCTCTCTCTCTCTCTCTCTCTCTCTCTCTCTCTCTCTCTCTCTCTCTCTCTCTCTCTCTCTCTCTCTCTCTCTCTCTCTCTCTCTCTCTCTCTCATTTTGGTTCTTACCGTGATTTTCTGAACGCCAAATATAGCCTCTCATTTGCTAAACAATTGCGCAAAATTCAAAACAACAGAAACAATCTGTCTGCTACGATGAAAACACTTTTCCCAGTTTAGGGAGCATTTTCTACTTGAATTTGATTATCTTACGACTTACGCTACCTCTCCTCACAGTGTAAAACAACGAACACTCCCAGTAACATAACCAGTCATGCGTTGAAGACAAGAAACAGGACAGGCTGAAAGATTAAGTTTAGAAATATTCAGCTGATCTTCAAGAATGTAATTATTTGAAACGAAAATAAATTTAAGACCTTGGCTACTTGAAAAAGAAATGCTTTTGTTTTGGGGGTTTTTTGGGTGGGGGGAGGGTTGGAGGGGTGTTTAATTGTTTTTACTTCTCCGTAGTAAAGATATGATTTTTAAAGAAAATGGCACAGAGGACTAGAGAGATATCTTTGTATGCTATAATTATCTAACACTAAGAAAATAAATTTAGGAATAACAAATGTACATATACACAATAAAAGACAGAGGTCAGTAATTCTGCCCGTGTATCTGCAAAACTATTTGTATGAAGCTTCACAACCTTGCATTTTGGTCTTTACAATTACACGTAGAACGTTGGGTTGTTTCTATTACTTTTTAAATACAACCAAAGGTATACCCATTTTACATTTACACAAATCACCAATTAGTTCAGGTCCACCTTATTTGTCTTTTTTTTTTCATTTTATTTACCTCCTAAAAAATATCGAATATTGATCTTTCAGCACAAATTACAATTATTGATAATTATGTTACTCTGTCGATCATTTTCACCAAACCGTGTATATTTATAGCCATATCAATAATGAACGAGGAGATAAATTGTAAACATAAATTTTAGAAAATACAAAAAAAAAAACTGTTTCCCCCGTTTTTACTTAATGCATTTCTATGTATCAGTGCTAGTTAATAGAGAAGTCAGCAATGCTATACCCTTTTAGTGGACACCATAGTAAAACTGCAAAATAAAGTAGATCTTATTCAAGTATTCAAGATCACAATTACATTTGAAGCCTCAGCTGTCTTGAGGTTATATGCACGGAGTGCAAGATAAACGTTATTCTTATATAAGTACATAACAGTTTATCCGTTTAGTGTCGTGTTACATATTTAATCAATCGTACAATCGTACAATCTGTAAGTTGTAATCCAATATGGCTACTGATGACGTTATTCTGAAATGGGTCTGAACCTAAGATGAGACTTCTTGGACACCACGTCTATTACCCAAACAAGTCCATTACCCGAGTATCTTTTGGTTTTGATTTGATTGGGGGGGGTGATGTTGTTGGTTTGTTTATTATTTGCTTTTTGTTGGGTTTTTTCGGGTAGGAGGGTATTTTGCGTTCTAAATCTCATTTCATCGACAATGTCTTAATGAGCACTTACTCTCCATGTCAACTAAAGATAGTAAACTAGTTGATGACGTTAGGATCTCAAAACATACGCGTGAGCTAACGAGAAACATGGCGCACTAAAACAAGCACGGGTACGACGTTAAAATGGTTGACAATCTATTGCTACAAGTCACCCATGCCTGTGTTTATTATCCAAAAGATATTTACTACCCTTATATATTACCCAAATATATACATTATCCTCTAATAGTACCAAAAGTCATTCTTTATCCTAGAATATTACCCAAAGGAATCCACTACCCTATTATAAGTCAAAGACATATTTATACCCGATCTACTACCCAACATTACCCAAATCTATTATTCAGTGACATCCATACCCTACTCTACCACTCAAAGACATCTATTAGCTCGATTTATTACCCTATCACACCAACACATCATTTACCCTAGTCTTTTATCCCTCTACATCCCTATCCATTATCATAGTCGGTTACCCTAGGAATTTATCAAACTGTACCATTTTCACAATTACTGAATTAAATTGTTTGTATTCAAAATAAAATTGGAAATTCTCGTATTAACGTTAATTTACGATATCTTAATAAGAAAGCAATGTTTCAAAATGTCAAATCAGATTCCTCTTTGTTAAAGTTGTAGTCATTACATTTTGTCTAACATCAAACTGACTTATAGAAAAGAGCAATGAAAAAACTGAAGCCATACTTATCACCTCAAAGATTGTTTTAAAATTCGCATACCTTACCTCACGCAATCAATATCATCAACACCAACATTATATTAAAACAACGAAAATTTGGTGACACCTTTAACCAACCCGTCATAAACACATGTAAGACTTTATACCTGTAGCTGAGACCTCTTGGAAGGTTTAAGTTTAACTGGGCCTTTGCTCTAATGAGAGTTTATCAGCCACAGGAACACGGTGAGTCATTGAGTGGTCACCGGAAGCTTAACATCCAACGCTAACAGTAACAGTTTGGTCATTAAATGCATATATTTATATTATTATATTACATGTTCTTACACATAAACTCTCGAGCTCGTGAATTTCTGCGTGCAGTAGTCGGGCGAACATACTACATTTTCTCCAGACACCACGACAAATTTACCGAGTGTTCATGGCATTGCAAACTTAACAGGTGGGACGCCGTTAAGAGCAGAACTGTCTCCGGTATTGAGAACAGTCACGGTATAAGTTGCTTTCCCTCCCTGATCGACTGCTGTCCTATTAACTCCTGTTATCATCACCAGCACGAATTTTAAGTAACAAAGTCATCTTCTGCCCAAGATTGGCAATTATACGAATAAAGAGATTTAGCTCGATAGTATCCAGTTATACCCACATACTAAGGAAATATAAACCGAGTAGGACTAAAGGCATACAGATGGAATCGGTACACAATTAATAAAATCCGGTTCAGTACCCACGAATGTAGTCCCAGTCTATTTTTAGATCACTTTTTCCGGTCTAAATTTAGTGGTGATACTAGAGTCAGATTTTGGCATTCTTGGTAAGGATTTAAAGGCAATTGTTTATTCTTTAAAATGTGAGCTTATGGTGTGGTTGTCTGTGTGTATTTCGGCGACAGTGCACATTGAGTAATAAGGTCATGGTGATGATCCGGAAGTGAATTCTGTGTTCCGTTGCCTGGTGTTTTGTTTACAATTCAGCCTCTCAAAAAAATGCAGGTCAACCCTTGACAAGAACTAAACCGTAAAGTCATCTTTGAAGGTATTTTAGATTAACATATGATTTGTATTGATTGTCACACAGTGGAAAGTTCAGTACTGAGAAACAAATGTAGAGAATATATAGTGAAATTAATTGTGTACTATGTCCTGTCAGTAAAAACTTGAAACTGATATAAAAATTTTATTATTAATGACATACACATGAAATTTTAATAGGTTATGTATATTGACTTTAAAAATATAAAAATGAAATTAAAAATAAAAAAAATAATTTTAATTTTAAAAATTTAAATGAAATTTAAAAAAACAATTAAAAAATAAAAATTTTTCACCAAGTATACACATATATAATATTTTTTGGGAATGATATTAAATGATATCAGCATATATATACTCCTACACCATATACAAGCTCAAATGATGGATATTTGTCAAATTTGATCAGAGAAAATATCTTTATTAGTCAAAATGAGACCCTCATTTAAAATACATGAAGACAAAATTCTACTTTGCTTTGTACCTTTAGGTCATTGAAACTATTTATTTGGGGTTCAAACAGCTAATTTATGTGTTTATGATGGGGTGACTTCCTGAGTAACACATATCTGTTTGTATAGCTATCAGTAATTGTTTATAACCATAGTTATAGGGTATTTAGTGAGAGGACAGAGATGAAGACTTTATACTAGAACCTGTTCAAGTTCTCTACAAAATCATATTAAGCTGTCAGAGAATGAAATACAGGTCAGAGGGGTAAAATATACTTTACCCAGGTATATTTACCATTGCATGTAAGAAAACAGCAAAATGATGTAAGTTGAACACAGAATACATTCCATTTTATTGTTCAGTTTCTTTAAGATGTTGATTGATGTAGTGCGACATTGTAGCCTAGATGATATTATGGGAATTCTCATGATCCATTTTGCTTTATGCATTATTAATGACTAATAATATTTGTTATCTGACACTTTAAAGATTACATAAGTAATATTCAAACAGATTATTTGAATTTAACTTTCTACAACTGATCCTAACATGGTTACATAGCTGACATGAACAAATATGCATATATTTTGTAATGTTTGGAATCAAAAGTTGACATTGTTAGGCTGACATGGTACCTATAGTGAATCTGTAAGGCTCAGTTTTGATTGTGTGCACTTAAAATATCCCAAGATGTTATTTTCATCATGAATATGCCTCTGTATGGTAACACATTTCAATTTAGTACTTTGACAGAGGGCGGTATTGCAGCATCAGCTGATATTTCATTCCATTGAATCATTGAATCATTGAACTTAAAACCTTGGTAGCCAAGACTCTTAAAAATAGACTAAAAATATTCAAACAGATTATTTGAATCATGTTTGCACATGTGATTTTAACAAGTACATTGCATATGTCCCACACATGCAAATATCCATCCTTGTTTACAAGTTTTCGGGATGCAAATTTCACATTTAGTTGATGATATAGGATCTATTGGTACCTATAGTTGATCTGTGTGGCCACATTTTGCTATATTCACTCACAATATCTAAAATTGTTTTTTCCTTCATGAATAGGATTGCATATAGTAATAAATTTTAATTTGGTACATTGTCATTTGACTTTCCACTATACTGGTATGTATCAATGTTTGCACCAATGATTAAACCTCACCATACCAACATTGCCTTAAACTTTATGATACATACTCTACCTGATTAGTTATTTAACCTGTAAATGGCTAAATATGCTTGTAGAAACTTCATCTATTTTTAGGATGCATTTGTCACTTTAATACATGCCCATTGCTTCACATCTTTGAGTGTCACTCTATCAAGTTTACCTTTTTTAACCATATTTGCAACCTGAATGTTATATTGAAATCACCATATCTAACACATTTTAACTTCATTTGCCTACATCTTCCTTTTTTTTAGAATTAAGTGAAACATGTTATATATTTTCAGGTCTAGTCTGGTATCTGAAACAAAGTATTAGAGTTGGATCAATTTGGAAGCTCTCCAGTAGTCCAATGGTGATAGCAAGGTCTCATAAGGACATGTGCAGTGTGCTGCTATAAGTGACCAAGATGAGTTCATATCAGTACACTGATATACAGCATCTCAAAGACATGGCTTAGATCTTCATGAGAGAGATTCGCATCTTTTTTCAGTAAGGTGAAACTGTATTTTCATATTGCATTGTTGACTTTGGTAGTTATCGGCATTAAAATGGAATGCATATTTGCTATAAAACATGGTAGTGGTCCCATCAAAACTTTAAATTTGAGTGGGATATTAGTTATACAAACAACTGTCCAAGTACCTGAAACAATAAATGTGGAACATAGTACCTGTCATTGTTTCTTTAGTATGTACACCTATATGCATCTGGATAGGCATATTGTAATTTGCTGTCAAAATCACTGTGAGCTATCATGCTTCAGTACCCCTGGGATTAATATTATCAGTTGTACAGACCTAAACTACCATTTGTTTTAAAGACCATTCATTAATCAACATTGCTGCCTTAAATTTGTCAAACTGAATGTCATAACTTGTATGAAAATTTATTTTTTGTAAAATAAAAAGTTTTTAAAATTTATATATTTTTTAAAATTTTCATTAAAATTTAATATATCAATATTTTTTAATTTCAAGACTATTTTCAGACAGGCCTTATCAAGTATTACAATTAGGTTTTTACTGCATTGAAAAATTCCTATAATTAAGGAAGATATAGCAAATTTAGTTTTGGTTTCTTAAGAACAATTGGACCTCAAATTGCACCCTATAGAACACCAGCACTACACACTTTCTGACAGCTGTCACATGTCTTGCTTGCAAGGAAATTTCAAAAGACTTTATGTATGAAGTTGAAACAGTAGTGGCATGCAAAATAAAATGCAAATATAAAAGTTTGACAAAAACATTGACCCTTTCAGGAATCGGTACACAATTAATAAAATCCGGTTCAGTACCCACGAATGTAGTCCCAGTCTATTTTTAGATCACTTTTTCCGGTCTAAATTTAGTGGTGATACTAGAGTCAGATTTTGGCATTCTTGGTAAGGATTTAAAGGCAATTGTTTATTCTTTAAAATGTGAGCTTATGGTGTGGTTGTCTGTGTGTATTTCGGCGACAGTGCACATTGAGTAATAAGGTCATGGTGATGATCCGGAAGTGAATTCTGTGTTCCGTTGCCTGGTGTTTTGTTTACAATTCAGCCTCTCAAAAAAATGCAGGTCAACCCTTGACAAGAACTAAACCGTAAAGTCATCTTTGAAGGTATTTTAGATTAACATATGATTTGTATTGATTGTCACACAGTGGAAAGTTCAGTACTGAGAAACAAATGTAGAGAATATATAGTGAAATTAATTGTGTACTATGTCCAGATAAGGAAAGTTGGTGATTGTCTCCCCTGCACATTAGTACCTGCAATTAAGGATAAAAATCGACCGTATCTATGTACCCAAAATGTCACATCCGTAGTTAAAGACCGTATCTCCGCCGCAGTGAAGAATTCCCGTGAATCTCGATGATTGATGATTGACATTGTAAATATGTAACAATTCAGTGATGTCAAAAATCGGTTCGACGGTCTTCATGGCTCGTATAATAATCACTTGATATGCATGTTCTAAGCTGTTTTATGCCATTAGCGTTATTTACTTAGACTGGCATTCGCAAACACTGATTTATTTCTGCATTATAACGTTTGTATTTTCCTTTAAATCGCTTTAATCATTTTATTTTTGTAGCAAGTAGATGAGCAGCACCTACTTTCTATGTTTCTCTATCGAACAACGTTAAAAGCTGTGTGCGTTTTGACGCTGTGACCAGAATATTGGTTATACGGGAACGTTAGATTTTACATTTTAGACTCCGGCACCATATGTTGCTAGTTCTCAAGTCTACTTTATCTGATTGGTTCAATCCCATCTTTTCGGCATGTCAAGGTTTCCAAAACCGGATGTATATTCGGATGCATTTTCAAATTCCTACTACGCCTCGGGCATTAATATAATTGAGAACAAATGATTCAGTCATTTTGAAGATTTTGGGCTATCCAAGATTGTTTTACATAGGTAGGGACGCTTAATCTAACAGATTAAAATCGATAAGTAAATTATTTGGGTACCAATTCTCCAACGAAGAGTTCGCTACAGATACAATGAAATCGTTGTACACCCCTGATATTATTCACTCAAGTCTTCACATGGTCAAAGAAATATTTCCTCACTAGTTTAACCCCTACTCTGACTAATTCGTGGTCATTAAGCCATGCATTTTTGATCTTATGACTTTCAATGAACAGAACAGAAGCTATCATTCAGTTCTACTGATCGGAGAAAATTGATAAGTCTTGTAATTGCAAACAGAAAAAAAATTTAATAAACATTCAATTCAATTCTTTGCACTTTTTAAAATTTAATCCGAAAATGACAAAGCCTAAAAATACCCCAAAATAATTTTAACCCAACCCTTAAAAGAGTACATGAGAGTACATCCACGCGTGTCATCCCATTATCATCTATTCAAGCCATAGTATTTTGGATACGTTCAGTCGTATGACAAGCGTATAATAATCGCCTGCATTTTATGGGTGATTCTGGTGCTGTAAGGATTAACTCCTTTTATCGTCACATGATAGGTTATGTATTGTAGTCAACATATAAAGTCGTAAAAGAACCCTGTAAAAGCCACTGACCCACCGGAAGCTACTGGCAAGTTTTCTCACTTATGTGTTAGTAATCGCCTTGACCGCTCGACCATCCTGTGCCCCGCATGGTATGGATGAGAAAATCAAGCAAAGTAAAACAACAGCGGAACATTGGAGAGAAAGGAAATGAGCTGCAACGTTTGCAAGACGAGCTAAAGAAAGATATTGACCGACTATTGATTTTTGGAACAGTTACCAAGAAAATACAACAGATATTATATTCTTGCAACAATTACTAAATTATATCTTAACGCCGGTAATCACTCAGTCAGGTCTTAATGATAATGTTATGACTGACATCTTTTGATACTTGCTCCTTGGTCTCTTCAGAAGAGCACACCAAGAAGAAAAACAGTTCAAAATTAAAGTCGTCGGTGTAGAATGTATTATACTTCCACACTTTTCTCCTGATGGTAATGAAATTAAAGGGATAGTGCAGAGGGAATCTTCTTCTATCATCATCAGAATGTAATAGCAATAAAATGGAAAGGAAAGGAAAAAATAGTCAGAAAAAAATCTGTAAATTGAGAATAAGTCCCTGGTTCGTCTTCCAAAAATTTTACCAGCCGAAATGTATAGCCTATCTTGCTCTGAAAAATGGCCCAAACCCAACACAAGAGCAACAACAACAAATCTAGAGATAAGATTTACCACATGGTCACATTTTTTCCTATAGTTTGAATATGTCGCTCTGGATAGTAATTTTAATGACTCATTTTTACAAGTACTTGCTGCTTGAGAGGTTCAAATTATTATTGGATGGTATATTTTAAGTACATTTTACAGGCATTTGAAATTTTTCCTTTTATATTGTATCTTGTAACGTGCTTTTGGAAGAATCTATGTTCCAAAATATATGTGCAAGTAAATTTTATATTTTCCGAACTTAACCTTTAGTTTCCAAATATGGCCACTGTTGTACTGATGTGTCATTAATCGCTAAGGGAGGGGTAGGGGTGGGAGTGGACCCGCGTTCTAAAGCGCTCATCTTTACCGATCACTGCCATGAGGTCCAGTCTCAACCTTGACTAATCTTGGTATGTGAGAAAGCTTGCCAGTAGATTCCCGTGGGTCTGTGATCCTTACTGTGGTTTTCCCAGGTTCTTCAACCACCAATTATAATAGCCACCATGTATATACAGTCTTGTGCTGAGAAAAGGCATTAAAACCAAATAACATAACAAACATACACACAAACATATAAAATGGGAGGTAATTTATAATTCTGATAGGAGCACGCTCTTGATAAAGTTTGTCTCCCCTTAACATTGTTAGTTGGGGGTTTTTGTGTGCCTAAAGCATTTCTATTATATATTCGGATTAATAATGTGTGAGTGTTGTCGTCAAATTATAGAGCTGACGTTTAAGAGGAAACCGAATTAAGGTTCTTCGGGACAAATCCCTACCATTTCATTTTAAAAATTTAAGTAAATGCAGTGTGATTTGTCGAATTTTGAAAACTCTTAGAAGCTTTGTTTAAAGAAAATGTATCAAAGTCAACTTAATCAAAGTAGAAAGGGCTATATATAGTTAGATGATTATTTTTCATTTCATCTCTGAACGTCAAAAGGTAATTCGTTCTAGCTGACGTAACATGACCGAGTCAGATGCTATGGTACAAGAGAATGACATAAGACCTTTCCCCAAAATCGGCAGGGTTAAAGGCAGCAGCTGGCTATAGATGATAGTTCAAAGTAATGATTAATTACGGCATGATTAGTTGTTTAGTTTTCTTGGCAATCCAAAAATTCTACGAACAGGTTTAGGAAACAGTCTATTCCGATTGGTTAATATGGATTTATGGGCGTAACTCTGTAAGAAATTAAAGGTTAATTAAAATTAAAGGTAGGAAAATTCAGCAATCTTTGATCTTTCGCAAGGGAAGTTAAATGATTCCGGGATCGTGTGAGACGTTATCTCGTGATTTGGCAGTGAATCGAGAGTTTTGTCTCAGCAAGTAGGCAAACTCTACATTTTGAATTCGTAAAAAGTACGTCTTTATTATAGAGTAAGGGGCCGGATAGTTGTCTCAGTTAGGAGACAGACTATACGTGAGATTCGTAGAAACGAATAAAGAAACGGCAAAAGGTACGCAATCTTAGTTTCCCGATTTTAATATGTTATTTCATTTGTTGATCTATTTCAAATGTATTCTTGATATGATGTATGTATGTATGATTTCATTTTGCAGGATTTTAGTGAAATGCTAGTCATGGCATTTTCTTCTTTGATTTTCTAATTATCAATTCATTTGGAGAATTGGCAAGATTTAATGTAATTAAAATTTCATTAGATTAGTTGAAAAGATTGCATGTAATTGAATCTTTAATACATAGGAGTGATTATGAATTTTCATGATTGATTTAAGGAATGATGGGTAATATTTCATAGTTTTATGGATTAACTCTGTCTAAAATGAGTATGACCTAACATTACATGTATATCCATATACTAGTTTGTAATATTTAATTGATCACTTAAGTGTATATCTATATGCTAGTTTGTAATATTTAATTGGTCGAGTAAACTATTTTAGAATAGTTAGATTTGAGGGTCTAAGCCATCTGTAACTTAACACTGCTAGATTGGTATAGTAAGAAGTCAAGTGGGGGTTACATACGGGTTCTTACGGCTGAGTTGAACTTAATTGACCATCCCTAGCGTGACCCGAATTAAGGTCAGGACAAGCATTGACCGTTTATGTAAACATAACAGTTAGCTAACAGAAGTTACTGCGGCAGAATTTATGCCTTTTGTTTTCTGAGCCCAATTAATGTAAAATATAGATATACTTGGGAATGTGACCTATTGTCGATTGCGAGACATTTTTATTTATTGAAGAAAACAGCTTTCCTGGATTCACATGAGAAATCACTGAACAATCATAGGACCAGAACAAATTCTATGCAGAAATCTAAGTCCAGAGACGATTGTTAAGTCAGAGTTCGACGGACAAGAGTCCAAGACGAAAAAGCTAGACAAAGATCGACAGAGCAGGGACGAACGGAAGTATTGATGTCTGCATAAATTAGGTGATGAAGTCTCTCATTGTTGCACTCAAAGGTCACATCTCATTGGCAATGAGGATAGCAATTTAACGTTGAAAGTAATTTTACATTTAAAGAAATGTGTATTGTCTTTTTTATTTGAGTATATGTTAGTACCATTTTTTTCTTCTTTTGTAACTAAGTCATTGATTTCTTTTCATTTCAAATTCTGTTGATAAACTGATTAAATTTTATATTTGTTCATTGAAAGGGGGCTCGTCGTGTTTATTTCTTCAATATACTTGTTCAGTGATCTGCATTCTTCTTTCTTTCTATCCACACTGGGTAAATCACACCGCGGAGGTCATTCTCTAGCAACGAACCGTAGTGAAAGAGGTTGGTGTGTTTTTTGCACGCCGCCAATTTGTCACATGCAGAAACAATTTTATGCAAACGTATTTGAGAGAGATATGCTTTCAACTGTAAGCCATTATTCTAAAATCAGACCCAGACACAATTAGATTTCTGACATTTTTTTTACCCATGTGGCACCTGGAACGGCAATTTCAAGACGAGTTTTTCAGCTTCTCAGCATGTAACAGTTTCACATTGGAATAAAATTAGTTCGAAAAAGTTTTTCATCTACTAAGTGTTGGTAATTCGTTTGCCTTGTATATCAGATGAACCAATTGACTATTATTAGAATGATGTATGGGATTCCATGTACACGGCCTTGTGGAATATAATAAGAGAGAACTTAACAACTTAATGGTTAAATTATGTTTTATTTTGCTCATAAGTATATGTAGTATTTTGAAAACACTATTTTCTGACTCGCTTAAATTTGGTCACACAGATGAGTAACATGTCAGATTATCTATTACGACGTATATATAGAAAAAACTCCTATTGCATCACCTATCAAATTCTGCTTGCGGGTCTTACGACAGTAGCCTTTCAAACTTTGTTGTAGGAAGAAGGGTTGAAATGAGCATTTTGTAAAATTAACAAACCTTGTATTTCTCAAAGTTACAAAGTGAAAATTAAAGACATTGTTTTTGAAAAAGTCCCAGATAATCCGAATTACTCTCTCACAAATCCAAATGTATAGACTTTTTCAAACGAATTCAATTAACCGTGAATGTCCTGATATAACGTAGGGTTTTAAATGTCTTGATGTGCACAATGATATAAGCCAGAATGTCTTTGAATGAGTTCTCCATAATCCCAAAGTAGTGTCTTAGTCCAAAACGTCACTGAGCACTTTGTAATTCCACCTAATAAATTAAAGTAAATAATTCTTGTGATTAATTCGAAAACAATAGTAAATGATTCCACAGACTAAATTTAACAGAAATGACTTTGATTAAAATCGTCTTCATGTGCATCCCCACTTAACTGTAACGGGGAAATTTAAGACATTATAACCCTCCTTAATTGATTCGGCATTCGTTAGCTAGAGAATGAACTCCCTACCTGTATCCTGGGTAGATATGCCTATTTTGTCAGATCTTAGGGTCTTTCCTTCAGCAAGTGCCAACAAGATAATAAACTCTACTGATCTTACTCGATAATTAAACAGGGTAGAATTTTACTGATCAATGTCTTTTTAGTTGATTTGATTTTATTTAATTGCGTACACGTACCCTGGGTAGTTGAGGGTGTTTTGGGACAGTCTTTTACTGTTTTAGTGTAATCATGGGGTTTTTCATTTGGAGATATTTACCAACACGGGGTAAAAAAAACAAACCTCTCCTGATCTTGCTCGATAATTATACAGTACGGGACTTTAATGATCATTTTTGTTATGATTCAATATGACTGTGTAAATGAATCCTTGGTAGGTGATGGTGTTTTAGGACAGTCTTGTGCTAATTCCATACCTTTCAGCGTAATAGGCAGAAAAATTAAATAGTTGGATACCTAATTAATGCATGAGTTGTTAAATAATCAAACATAACATTGCTGGACAGATTTGGAAAGGCATGCAAGTGTTATAAACATTGCCTAAATTTTTAAAACAGTTTTTGCTTTAATATTTAAAAAGAAAATATTTCATGGAAATCTTGAGGGAGCACACAATATGGACAACAAGTATTGGCTGCTTGAATTCGTATTAGGTAAGAAACTGACACTGCCATTTTTCTGCTAAATGGCTTGTCAAACGGTCAAATGGTAGAACTGGTTGCATGTGTGCCTTCACCTCGTTTCCTTTTAATGGAAAACTTATATATCAGTAAAAATTAATTTTATAGGGATGAGAGAATAAACAGAACAAGTCTCTCTCTCTCTCTCTCTCTCTCTCTCTCTCTCTCTCTCTCTCTCTCTCTCTCTCTCTCTCTCTCTCGTGAATAGACAAGAGAAAGTATGGCCTCAAGGTGCAATTATCTACAATTTGCTCAAACTTTATGAAGTCTTTACTGATAAAAAAATAAACAGAATTTGCACTGCACTTTAAAATAGTATACTTGCTGTAAATTGATAACATTGTGAATGAGAATATATAAACAAATCTGACTTTAAACCGTGCTTGTAAATGGCTACTCTTTTCTGCCATCGTGGTGCAGCAGTAATATACACCCTCAAAATGTCCAAATGTAAATGAGGCGGGAAGGGGCAGAAGAAATATAAGATTATGTAAATAGATCTAATTGTGAACAGTTTGATGCATTTAATTTCCTTCCTGCTTCTTGCAGACCACCTTTCCTTCCAAAATTCATACTCTGTTAAGCAACAGGACCTATGCAAGTCGGGCTTGTAAATTTATTAATTTCATTACTTATTCTATATATATATATATATATATATATATATATATATATATATATATATATATATATAGATGCAATAAACTGACGACGAACAGTACGAAACTAGTAACTAACTAGCCTAAGCGCTTTCGACTCTTAATGAGTCTTTTTCAAAGGCAAATACAAAACATAGTTACGACAAACAAATAAACACAAAAACGTTGCGTTTGTAAACCTCTACATTTCTATCTTCACATGTGCTAAAACTATAAATACAACCAGCTTGTATAGACTAGTTGCGGAAACTGAAAACGTTGTATAATTCCCTAAAAGTCTACAAGCCAAAGCGACATCTATTTTTACTTTGTGTACATATGTAACGCAGATTATATCCCGGATATTTGGTTCTATACCGGTTATTCTTATAGTAAAAATTGAAGGATAAGAAGATTTAGAAAATGTTAAATTCTACTAGTGCATAGTTTTCATTTTCTAGTCTTCTTGGTTTAGACCGCTTGGTTTCAATGTTCTAAGGCGGCGTATCCAGTATGATTCCTTTTCCTTCCTGGTTTCGGAACTCCAGCTGTGGTTGTTGGCAATAGCGATAAGTATTATATCACTGAAAGTGTGGCCAGGGGAGGAGAAGTGTTCTGCGACCGGGCTTCTGTACAGCTTTTTTTGTCATCCAATCAGATCTATGAAGGTTTATCCTTATGTGTAGCTTTTCAGTTTCTCCCACGTACTGAAGGCCACAGATCTTACATGTGATGAGATAAATCACATTCTCTGTTTTGCACGTTTTGTGTGGACCATGTATGTTTAGTTTTTCTTTAGTCACTGTGCTAGTGAATGTCTTGGTCTCTATCATATGTTGACAGGTTTTGCATCTTTTATCGCCACAGGGTCCAGATTGACTAGGTTGGTTTTGACTAGCGATTGTTGTTAGCTTGGCCCTGACTAGGATGTCCTTTAGGTTTTTTGGTCTCCGGTAAGCTACTACAGGTTTGTTCGGAAGTATTAGGTTTAGTATGTCTGACGATTGCACGGTTGGCCAGTGGTTTGCGATGATTTTACCTACTTTGGGATTGTCTGGGTGATAGGTCAGAATAAATGGTATCCTATCAACCTTTTCTTTCTGTCCATATCTGAGTAGGTCATCACGGTTTGTTTGTTTGGCCCTTTGGATTGCCTCTGCAATCAGGTCTTTGTCGTAGCCTCGGTAAATTAAATGTTTAGCCAGCTCTTCAGACCTTTCTATGAATCTTTCATCGTCGGAGCAAATTCTGCGTATCCTCAGTGCCTGGCTATATGGAATGTTCTTAATGCAGTGTTTTGGATGACAGCTGGTTGGGAGAAGATACTGGTGTTTGTCGGTTGGTTTCGAGTAGATGTCTGTGTGTAATTTGTTTTCCACCAGTCTGGTTGTTGTGTCCAGGAAAACATGGTTTGAGTTGGAAATTTCTGCCGTGAATTTTATTGAAGGATGGAAGTTGTTTGCCTTTGAAATGAAGTCATCCAGACTTTCTCTTCCATACTGCCACTTCATTTCTATATCATCGATAAAGCGTACCCACTGGTATGGTGTACGCTCAACCGATGCTAAGAGCTTTCCCTCAAGTTTTCCCATGAAAATGTTAGCATACGAAGGGGCCATTTTAGTACCCATTGCAGTTCCATTGATTTGTAGGTAGTTTTCTTCATTAAATTCAAAGTTGTTGAGTTTTAGGACAAGCTCCAGGAGTTGGATTAAGAAGTGTGTGGGTGGATTGTTTACAGTTCTTGTTTCCCATGCTTCGCTGCATGCCTGTAACCCTTCGTTGTGCGGTATGTTGGTGTACAAAGATGTGACGTCTAAGGAAGCAAGTAATGTATCTGGCAGTAATGGTTCACTAGCTTTGCTTTTTATGAGATAATCTGTCGTGTCTTGAAGATATGATGGTAATTTGTGGACATGTGGTCTCATAAAATGATCTAAATATTCTGATATCCTTTCTGTGGGGTGCCCGTTACCTGAGATTATAGGTCTGCCAGGGTTTCCTTGTTTGTGGATTTTGGGTAGAAGATAAAATCTACCTGCTCTTGGGTTTTCTGGGCTTAAGTAGTTTTTGGTTTGCTGGTCTATGTGTCCGCTTTGGTACGCCTCGTCAATAACATTAGTGATGATTTTTGCATATTCCAGCGTTGGATCATGGTCCAGTTTTTGGTAGAACCTAGCGTCACTTAGTTGTCTACTTGCTTCACTAATGTAGTCTTCCCTATTCATAACGACAACAGCGGAACCCTTATCTGCAGGCTTAATTATTATGTCTGTTCTGCTTTTCAGTGAGTGCAGGGCATCTGTTTCTTCTTTTGTCAAATTAGAATATTTGTTAGTATGGTTGATATGTCTGGAAATATCGTTTTCAACCGAGTTGATAAAGGCTTCCAGATTCGGAATTGAACTTTTTGGTGGGGTCCAGTTACTTTTCTTTCTAAATGTGGGTTGGTCGCAGCTTATATTTTCCTTTGATTTGCTTGGTGGTTGCAAGGCAAAATGGGCTTTGAGTCTTAGTCGGCGGATGAATTGTTCGGTGTCATTCTTAAGCTTCCCTCTGTCGTATGTTTTAGGACGGGGACAGAAACTCAAACCTTTCGATAAAAGTTTTATTTCTGCATCAGTAAGTTCTAAATTGGAGATGTTGACTACTGTGTTAGTAACAGTTGCATTAGTGTTTGTTACAGAGTGCTTGCGATTCTTCCTTTTGCGGCGATTTTTCTTCTTACGGTTGTTTTTGGAAGAAATTTCGTCAATTGAAGTTTCTTCACAACAGTCCATTGGTTGTAGATCATGACTTCTAAATTTTCTCTCTCTGACTTTGTATAGTTTCGAAGAGAGTCTTTTTTCATCTTTATTTAATTTGGAGTAAAACGTTTTCAATTGTTCTTCTGTTGAGACGGAATTGAGCTGATGTTTTAGTTCTTCAATGGTTGCTGATTTGGCTAGATATTGATGATTTACGTTTTTACTAAGTAGGGCTGTGAGTTTCATGGAAGCGTCGTGAGTTATTTTATTCCATCTTTTGTTGAATCTGTTTGAACTCTTGCCAATAATTTGCGGTTTCACATGAATTTGAAGACCTTTAGTGACTGTATTTGTTTCGAGGAAATGATGCAAGAAAGTGCAATGATGCTTTAGGCGAATTAAAGCATTAGTTTCATTGCGTAAAGTTTTGAATGTTTTCTGTATTTGTTGAGACATCGTCTCCATTCTAAGAGATACGGCAACAATTTAAATATAAGAAGGAAACAATGGAACGGATACAGTAACACTACATAAATACAAGACAGAAAAGGGTGTTAGATCACACCAAAGGTAGATCGAGCCATACGAGGTAGGTAATATAAAGAATACAAATCATATGGCGAATAACAACCCTCTCAAGCGTACTGGATCCACCAAGGGATCACGTCTGTCAGGGATTAATTAAAATAGATGCAATAAACTGACGACGAACAGTACGAAACTAGTAACTAACTAGCCTAAGCGCTTTCGACTCTTAATGAGTCTTTTTCAAAGGCAAATACAAAACATAGTTACGACAAACAAATAAACACAAAAACGTTGCGTTTGTAAACCTCTACATTTCTATCTTCACATGTGCTAAAACTATAAATACAACCAGCTTGTATAGACTAGTTGCGGAAACTGAAAACGTTGTATAATTCCCTAAAAGTCTACAAGCCAAAGCGACATCTATTTTTACTTTGTGTACATATGTAACGCAGATTATATCCCGGATATTTGGTTCTATACCGGTTATTCTTATAGTAAAAATTGAAGGATAAGAAGATTTAGAAAATGTTAAATTCTACTAGTGCATAGTTTTCATTTTCTAGTCTTCTTGGTTTAGACCGCTTGGTTTCAATGTTCTAAGGCGGCGTATCCAGTATGATTCCTTTTCCTTCCTGGTTTCGGAACTCCAGCTGTGGTTGTTGGCAATAGCGATAAGTATTATATCACTGAAAGTGTGGCCAGGGGAGGAGAAGTGTTCTGCGACCGGGCTTCTGTACAGCTTTTTTGTCATCCAATCAGATCTATGAAGGTTTATCCTTATGTGTAGCTTTTCAGTTTCTCCCACGTACTGAAGGCCACAGATCTTACATGTGATGAGATAAATCACATTCTCTGTTTTGCACGTTTTGTGTGGACCATGTATGTTTAGTTTTTCTTTAGTCACTGTGCTAGTGAATGTCTTGGTCTCTATCATATGTTGACAGGTTTTGCATCTTTTATCGCCACAGGGTCCAGATTGACTAGGTTGGTTTTGACTAGCGATTGTTGTTAGCTTGGCCCTGACTAGGATGTCCTTTAGGTTTTTTGGTCTCCGGTAAGCTACTACAGGTTTGTTCGGAAGTATTAGGTTTAGTATGTCTGACGATTGCACGGTTGGCCAGTGGTTTGCGATGATTTTACCTACTTTGGGATTGTCTGGGTGATAGGTCAGAATAAATGGTATCCTATCAACCTTTTCTTTCTGTCCATATCTGAGTAGGTCATCACGGTTTGTTTGTTTGGCCCTTTGGATTGCCTCTGCAATCAGGTCTTTGTCGTAGCCTCGGTAAATTAAATGTTTAGCCAGCTCTTCAGACCTTTCTATGAATCTTTCATCGTCGGAGCAAATTCTGCGTATCCTCAGTGCCTGGCTATATGGAATGTTCTTAATGCAGTGTTTTGGATGACAGCTGGTTGGGAGAAGATACTGGTGTTTGTCGGTTGGTTTCGAGTAGATGTCTGTGTGTAATTTGTTTTCCACCAGTCTGGTTGTTGTGTCCAGGAAAACATGGTTTGAGTTGGAAATTTCTGCCGTGAATTTTATTGAAGGATGGAAGTTGTTTGCCTTTGAAATGAAGTCATCCAGACTTTCTCTTCCATACTGCCACTTCATTTCTATATCATCGATAAAGCGTACCCACTGGTATGGTGTACGCTATGGTTTTAGCACATGTGAAGATAGAAATGTAGAAGTTTACAAACGCAACGTTTTTGTGTTTATTTGTTTGTCGTAACTATGTTTTGTATTTGCCTTTGAAAAAGACTCATTAAGAGTCGAAAGCGCTTAGGCTAGTTAGTTACTAGTTTCGTACTGTTCGTCGTCAGTTTATTGCATCTATTTTAATTAATCCCTGACAGACGTGATCCCTTGGTGGATCCAGTACGCTTGAGAGGGTTGTTATTCGCCATATGATTTGTATTCTTTATATTACCTACCTCGTATGGCTCGATCTACCTTTGGTGTGATCTAACACCCTTTTCTGTCTTGTATTTATGTAGTGTTACTGTATCCGTTCCATTGTTTCCTTCTTATATTTAAATTGTTGCCGTATCTCTTAGAATGGAGACGATGTCTCAACAAATACAGAAAACATTCAAAACTTTACGCAATGAAACTAATGCTTTAATTCGCCTAAAGCATCATTGCACTTTCTTGCATCATTTCCTCGAAACAAATACAGTCACTAAAGGTCTTCAAATTCATGTGAAACCGCAAATTATTGGCAAGAGTTCAAACAGATTCAACAAAAGATGGAATAAAATAACTCACGACGCTTCCATGAAACTCACAGCCCTACTTAGTAAAAACGTAAATCATCAATATCTAGCCAAATCAGCAACCATTGAAGAACTAAAACATCAGCTCAATTCCGTCTCAACAGAAGAACAATTGAAAACGTTTTACTCCAAATTAAATAAAGATGAAAAAAGACTCTCTTCGAAACTATACAAAGTCAGAGAGAGAAAATTTAGAAGTCATGATCTACAACCAATGGACTGTTGTGAAGAAACTTCAATTGACGAAATTTCTTCCAAAAACAACCGTAAGAAGAAAAATCGCCGCAAAAGGAAGAATCGCAAGCACTCTGTAACAAACACTAATGCAACTGTTACTAACACAGTAGTCAACATCTCCAATTTAGAACTTACTGATGCAGAAATAAAACTTTTATCGAAAGGTTTGAGTTTCTGTCCCCGTCCTAAAACATACGACAGAGGGAAGCTTAAGAATGACACCGAACAATTCATCCGCCGACTAAGACTCAAAGCCCATTTTGCCTTGCAACCACCAAGCAAATCAAAGGAAAATATAAGCTGCGACCAACCCACATTTAGAAAGAAAAGTAACTGGACCCCACCAAAAAGTTCAATTCCGAATCTGGAAGCCTTTATCAACTCGGTTGAAAACGATATTTCCAGACATATCAACCATACTAACAAATATTCTAATTTGACAAAAGAAGAAACAGATGCCCTGCACTCACTGAAAAGCAGAACAGACATAATAATTAAGCCTGCAGATAAGGGTTCCGCTGTTGTCGTTATGAATAGGGAAGACTACATTAGTGAAGCAAGTAGACAACTAAGTGACGCTAGGTTCTACCAAAAACTGGACCATGATCCAACGCTGGAATATGCAAAAATCATCACTAATGTTATTGACGAGGCGTACCAAAGCGGACACATAGACCAGCAAACCAAAAACTACTTAAGCCCAGAAAACCCAAGAGCAGGTAGATTTTATCTTCTACCCAAAATCCACAAACAAGGAAACCCTGGCAGACCTATAATCTCAGGTAACGGGCACCCCACAGAAAGGATATCAGAATATTTAGATCATTTTATGAGACCACATGTCCACAAATTACCATCATATCTTCAAGACACGACAGATTATCTCATAAAAAGCAAAGCTAGTGAACCATTACTGCCAGATACATTACTTGCTTCCTTAGACGTCACATCTTTGTACACCAACATACCGCACAACGAAGGGTTACAGGCATGCAGCGAAGCATGGGAAACAAGAACTGTAAACAATCCACCCACACACTTCTTAATCCAACTCCTGGAGCTTGTCCTAAAACTCAACAACTTTGAATTTAATGAAGAAAACTACCTACAAATCAATGGAACTGCAATGGGTACTAAAATGGCCCCTTCGTATGCTAACATTTTCATGGGAAAACTTGAGGGAAAGCTCTTAGCATCGGTTGAGCGTACACCATACCAGTGGGTACGCTTTATCGATGATATAGAAATGAAGTGGCAGTATGGAAGAGAAAGTCTGGATGACTTCATTTCAAAGGCAAACAACTTCCATCCTTCAATAAAATTCACGGCAGAAATTTCCAACTCAAACCATGTTTTCCTGGACACAACAACCAGACTGGTGGAAAACAAATTACACACAGACATCTACTCGAAACCAACCGACAAACACCAGTATCTTCTCCCAACCAGCTGTCATCCAAAACACTGCATTAAGAACATTCCATATAGCCAGGCACTGAGGATACGCAGAATTTGCTCCGACGATGAAAGATTCATAGAAAGGTCTGAAGAGCTGGCTAAACATTTAATTTACCGAGGCTACGACAAAGACCTGATTGCAGAGGCAATCCAAAGGGCCAAACAAACAAACCGTGATGACCTACTCAGATATGGACAGAAAGAAAAGGTTGATAGGATACCATTTATTCTGACCTATCACCCAGACAATCCCAAAGTAGGTAAAATCATCGCAAACCACTGGCCAACCGTGCAATCGTCAGACATACTAAACCTAATACTTCCGAACAAACCTGTAGTAGCTTACCGGAGACCAAAAAACCTAAAGGACATCCTAGTCAGGGCCAAGCTAACAACAATCGCTAGTCAAAACCAACCTAGTC
Organism: Potamilus streckersoni; assembly: GCA_016746295.1. NCBI lineage: Eukaryota > Metazoa > Mollusca > Bivalvia > Unionida > Unionidae > Potamilus > Potamilus streckersoni. Next base: position 284,065 of record JAEAOA010001753.1, on the reverse strand, counting down.
AATCTGGACCCTGTGGCGATAAAAGATGCAAAACCTGTCAACATATGATAGAGACCAAGACATTCACTAGCACAGTGACTAAAGAAAAACTAAACATACATGGTCCACACAAAACGTGCAAAACAGAGAATGTGATTTATCTCATCACATGTAAGATCTGTGGCCTTCAGTACGTGGGAGAAACTGAAAAGCTACACATAAGGATAAACCTTCATAGATCTGATTGGATGACAAAAAAGCTGTACAGAAGCCCGGTCGCAGAACACTTCTCCTCCCCTGGCCACACTTTCAGTGATATAATACTTATCGCTATTGCCAACAACCACAGCTGGAGTTCCGAAACCAGGAAGGAAAAGGAATCATACTGGATACGCCGCCTTAGAACATTGAAACCAAGCGGTCTAAACCAAGAAGACTAGAAAATGAAAACTATGCACTAGTAGAATTTAACATTTTCTAAATCTTCTTATCCTTCAATTTTTACTATAAGAATAACCGGTATAGAACCAAATATCCGGGATATAATCTGCGTTACATATGTACACAAAGTAAAAATAGATGTCGCTTTGGCTTGTAGACTTTTAGGGAATTATACAACGTTTTCAGTTTCCGCAACTAGTCTATACAAGCTGGTTGTATTTATAGTTTTAGCACATGTGAAGATAGAAATGTAGAGGTTTACAAACGCAACGTTTTTGTGTTTATTTGTTTGTCGTAACTATGTTTTGTATTTGCCTTTGAAAAAGACTCATTAAGAGTCGAAAGCGCTTAGGCTAGTTAGTTACTAGTTTCGTACTGTTCGTCGTCAGTTTATTGCATCTATTTTAATTAATCCCTGACAGACGTGATCCCTTGGTGGATCCAGTACGCTTGAGAGGGTTGTTATTCGCCATATGATTTGTATTCTTTATATATATATATATATATATATATATATATATATATATATATATATATATATATATATATATATATATATAACGATAATAGATAAATAGCCTGAGAGTGCACTTCGTTACTGGCGCCCTCTACACCACCTCCAAATCTTCGTGCCTAAGGCGGCCACCTAGTTAGCCTTTTGGGTAAAAAAAAAAAAGACCTGGAGATCAGACATTACGGAACTGTGCTGATTTCATGATCAGTAATAGAGTATTGCTGTCAGCATAATGAGGAATGAATTTCATTGATTTATAAACTTTTAATGATTTTAATGTAAAGCTTAAAGTTGGCATACAGGCATCATCTGAAGTTTGGTCGTCATAAATACACAGAAATCTATTTTAAAAGATCTCTGTGATTTAAAAAATTTAAGAAACTTTCTTTGATATCTATGCTTGTAAAGTTTTACTGAAGCATTTTTTGCAGAATAATCATATTGTTTGTTCTAGTATGACTTGATTCAATGGTTTTAGCGCCCATTTGTAATTCAAGTAATATAATCTATGTACACTGGGTCCATCGCAAAGCATTGCATGGAGCACTCCTAAGGGTCTAAATATAAAGCTGCACCACTCTTAGCAATAATTATAATTTAAAGTCCTGTTGTGTTCATTTAAAATTAAATAGCCTAGTTACTACTTGTAATGGTCAGATGAACTGAGTGTTCTTTTATAAATAATACCATCTTGCAATAAGTATGGAGCAAAGGAAAATACAGATAATGGCGAAAGCTAACTCAGTATAACTAAGATCGATTTATTTGTTTAGTGGATAGCGTCAACGGTTGCGATGGATGCGCCTTAATGTGGATAGCAGTCCAAACAAGCAAAAGTCCAAGGACGGTCAGTGACCCTAGAGAAGTAAACACTATTGCTTTGTCGGAATGTCTAGGTCCTAGCCACGAAAACATTGCTGTGAATGGAAACCTCATTACTCTAGTGACGTCAGCGAACATCTGGGTATAAATACATTTTTGAGGGCCGAAAAAAATAAAATAAATATTAACAAAATGAGTGAACTAGTGATGGATCAAATAGAAGATTCAGACAGGGAAGTGGAAAAGGAAGGTAGGTATAGAGCTTAGCCTAGTATAATAAATTGATATGATAAATTATGATAAGCTTGTAAAAACTGGCCAGAAGTAACATAATAGTATCATTATTTTCACCCACCGAAACTGCATCAGTAAAATTCGTGTATAAGTACAAGCAGAAACAGCTGTTGCAGTTGTGATAGTAACTTATAGATTGTTTTAATTCTAAATGCAAGCCTATATATTACTGCTGCTCTTTTATTGTTGAGTTTGTCGTTCTTGTTCTCCCTTTGTCCCTGCTGCCGGTAATGAGGATAACGATGACGACAATAATAATAAGAATGTGCAAATAATACTGTTTTCGAAACGTGTCGGAGACAAGCGAAGCTGTTTAGTTCGTGTTTATGAACGAGATGAATTATTGTGAAAACTGGGACAATAAGTAAATACTAATAATAAAAAAGTAAATATTTTCAAGGTATATAAATGACATGTGTCAATTGTATGACGTTACACATTTAGCATTGATTGGTAAATGAGTTTACATCATATATATATATATATATATATATATATATATATATATATATATATATATATATATATATATATATATATATATATATATATATGAAGTTATCTCATTTAATAATATGGTTTTGTCAGAACTTCCTTTATGGTTGAGGGATATCGGGTTTTCATTGTACAATTGGTTTGGAAAATACCAACCTGAAATTTTTCTGTAAAATATCTTTGCTGTAATATTGGAGACTTAAAATGGATAATATATGACCATCTAATTTTTATCTGATTGATGACTATCGTGGACAAAACTCTATATTGATTGGTAAATGAGTTTACATCATATATATATATATATATATATATATATATATATATATATATATATATATATATATATATATATATAAATATATATATATATATATATATATATATATATATATATATATATATATATATATATATATATATATATATATATATATATATATATATATATATATATCCAAAATAGTGCTATTATTTATGCTTTATTAAAACTTTGACACCTTTGCAGTCTGGGTTGTCCTACCGAATCTCAAACACAAATTTGTGCATTTTTTATCTTGGGATATTTTTCTTTAAATTCGTGATATATATATATATATATATATATATATATATATATATATATATAGTTACCTTTGGTATAATAATCTATGATTATAATAATAGAAAACCGATACGTTTTGACCTGGTTTTCTGACTTATAACATTTTGTCCAAACTTGAAGCTTATACAATATTAAAAACATTTAAAAACAAACTAACTTTTATTTTGTCTGGAAAATAAATACAGGCCCTGGACTAGATTCTGATGTGTTCAATCTTTATAATTTACATCAGAGAATGAATATCTCTGTATGTCTGCATATGAGTCAATATATAAATTATTACCACGGTATTATCTTTTTAATCCCATATCAGAAACATAAATATTTATTGACAAATGCTTTGACTGGATTAATTAATGGTAGTGAACTTTGTATAAATTTGTATGGAAACAAGAAAAGCAATACTTCATAGATTTTCGGTTGTTTATTATGGGTTTTTACAGTGAGAATTGTACTTCTCTCTCTCTCTCTCTCTCTCACACACACACACACACACACACACACACACACACACACACACATAGCCCTCTATTTGAAGATATTTAAATTTTTAAGTATTTCTTTTTTAAAATTATAAATATTCACCTATACATACTTTGAAGCGTGATTAATCGTTTTGTTGCTCAGGTGAAAGTTCTTTTAGAATAACATCATGCAAAAAGAACGGATAAGAGAATGAAGACAATGACAAAAACCATGATAGTGCAATTAAAGTTCGATCTATTTTGAGTCTATAGCGACAAAGTTTGTGACCATGGGCGCCCACATATTAGATAGGAGGGGGGCTGCATTTGCAACCCTCCACCCCTGATTTCACCTATAAACATGTTTGGGCCTACATCCCTGAAACGTAGTAGCAAACTACTTCATGAAGATAATTCTTCGGGCGCCCCAGGTTGCGACCGTTCTAAGGATGATCTTAAATTTTAGACGTGTACGACCCATTCGACATGTTCATCAGACGTTCTGGTTGGTTACTCTACTTAGCAGTAGCCCAATGACCAGTCAATGACCCCTTTCGGAATAAACAGTGCTTCCATCGATAGTAATCATGCTCCAAACGCGTGATGGAAAATTTGTGTGTATTCTCTATATCAGAGAACATTCATGTATAAATATATGTTCATATGCTGAGGTAAAATCCTAATTAAAAGAGAATAAAATGTACACAGGGATGAATCAATCAGGAAAGTGAATAAGGAGTGTGGATTAAATCATTAATATTGCACCATTAGATTCTCGTTTATTATTTTCTCTCTTATGTACAATAATATATATATATATATATATATATATATATATATATATAAAGAATACAAATCATATGGCGAATAACAACCCTCTCAAGCGTACTGGATCCACCAAGGGATCACGTTTGTCAGGGATTAATTAAAATAGATGCAATAAACTGACGACGAAAAGTACGAAACTAGTAACTAACTAGCCTAAGCGTTTCCGCAACTAGTCTATACAAGCTGGTTGTATTTATAGTTTTAGCACATGTGAAGATAGAAATGTAGAGGTTTACAAACGCAACGTTTTTGTGTTTATTTGTTTGTCGTAACTATGTTTTGTATTTGCCTTTGAAAAAGACTCATTAAGAGTCGAAAGCGCTTAGGCTAGTTACTAGTTTCGTACTGTTCGTCGTCAGTTTATTGCATCTATATATATATATATATATATATATATATATATATATATATATATATATATATATATATATATATATATATATATATATATATTATCTACCGAATCGTTATATCTGCATCCCCTACCATATACGATTTTCTAATTATAGTAGTAATAGTAATAGAAGTACAATGGCTGATTAGTATACATTTCTGTAATTATTTATCTTTTTTGTATGCTGTACTAATTCTCTTTATCAAATAATGTTGCATGGCTTACTATGTAGTCTTTATGTATGCACACGTATACTGTTATGCTACCCGTATTTATAATATTTATGTGGAAGTATTAAACACTGTTAAATGTGAAAGATCTGGATTCAACATACGTACAAGTGCATTGTACTCTAATTTGAATGTACATAAATAAAAGTCATTATTGTGGTGGTGTTATCGTTGATGCTTTTTGTGTTGCTTTATTGTTGCTATTGTATTTAAGTTTGTCATTGTTTGTCATTCTCTCTTTGCCTCTAATGAAGTTGATTACTACAAAAATTAAGGCCGGGATAAAAGAGGAGCAAATGAAGCAGTTATTTCAGTGCCCCCGCCTGGCCTTGCATGGGTGGATGGGCGCAATGAGGTACCGGATTTAGGCTTAGGCTAAACAAGCTACAGCTTATGGTCTCAAAAGTCTGAAGTCAGTCTGAAGGTGTCTCTCACATTTATTTTATATAATTATGTCCTCTATAGCTTCACATAGCTTAGAGCATCGCTTTGTCTAAATCCGGCACTGGCGCAATAGAGTGAATTTTACTTTTTTAGATGAGGAGAGGGCGCTTATTAAAATTATTTGAGGGTTTTCTACTAACATTACCCGGTAATGATGGTAAAAATAACGTAAAGCAAATTTTTATTTCCAAACACGCGCCGGAATCCGCACTCCAACGACTCCATACGACAAAGCCCCAAAACGGTACCTTGCTTGCAGTAGCGAGTGATTTAATGCGCTCGCTTTTCTAGTTCACTCACCTAGATCCGCTTGGGTTCGAGACTCTGCTCGTCAAATGTTGGTATGTGTGAAATCTTGTCAGTAGATTCTCGTCGGCGGAGGTTCTTTTCAGGGTTTTCTCCACTAAATACACTGAATAGTTATGGTGTACTTGAAAAATGGCGTTAAATTAAAAACAAATTCCTTTGGACGCCAAAAGGTTCTATTGATTAGATTTTACGCATGTGGAAGTAAGAGAGCGGTAAATCCAACAAGAATCGGTTTTTATAGATTATATCATTTCCCCTTTAGATTTTTTCTGCATCACATGGCCTCGTACAACTTACCTATAAATCATACACGTACAATGCAGTACACGAGAGAGGACACTTAAGTCCTATCACGCATGAGAATCAACGCTGTTATTTCAAGCTACATTTCGTATAGCATAAATAAATGGTACCGATGAAGAGCTGATGTATTCGAATTTTTATGTCTAAGCAAAGTTTAGCTTATTACCAGACTTCAAGGAATGCCGGACCATTTTCCCACTTTACCAGTCTGCACGTTCATGATCGCTCCCGTTAATACTCAAGTACAATGCACTGAATGGTGTGTTTAGGGGGCAGGGGCCAGTTGTTATGTACAAATTTAATGCCGCAATCAGTGACCTAGTACAAAAAATCATAAAAAATCAAATACACAAGTGAGGTCAAGAATGTCCATATTTTGAGATACCTATATTAAAACAAAGCATAAAAATATTATCCACTTGACCAGAGAAGTCAGTGGCAGTTCATAGCAGAAGAAGTTTATGCACCCCAACCCCAAATTTATACCTGCAATTTTCATGTCCGAAGGTCATTTTTGACACCATGTGGTACTCACAGTGCAAACACAAGCCCTTTTCCTAGATTACAATTCTGCCAAACAGTGTGTACTAAACAGGCTGATGCAGTTGAAAATAGTTGTCATCCAAGCCGTTTTTGAGATATGCTCCTTGTCCCAAACCCACATGTTTACTGTTACGAGAGGCTAGCTCTTCTTCGTAGACAACTATTAGTATTTCACTATCAACATATTGCAGAGTAACTATGGAAGGTGTACATGCCTGACATCAATTTCAAGAACAACACAAGCCCGAAACACCTAAGTGACAAATATATCCATATATTTAATTACTAGACAATAATTGCTGAAAAAGTCGCACCACGCACCATAGCCTTAAGTTAAGAAATTTGCCATGAGCCAAATTACGAAACTGTACCCTGCCTCCTTACTGATGTGGACACGACCATTCATGTACTAGTTAAATGCTCGTCTGATGATGGGATCCATCCAAAAAAGTGTCAACATAAAAATTAAAAGACGTTAAAAAGAAATAAAACAAAATTGGGTAGAGCAGTTTAAAAAAAAGTTGAAACAGGAAAACACAATATAAAAGAAATTAAAAAATTAGCACATAATGTGTCGTAAGTTCACATGCAGTAGGAAAAACAAATGTTGGTGTGTGTATATATAAGATTAATAAGATTGAATGGAGACCAAGGGTGTCCGTGTGAACTGCAGCACTTTACATATCTCACATCTACGCGCGTGAGTTTGAGAACGACCAATGTATATTGAGAAAGGTTTATTATTTCCAATGAGTCAGTGGTGCATATAGGACTTGCCGTACTAATTCAGCTCACTATGCAAACCTATGTAACCCCTTGATATTAAAAATGTATAATGTGTTTGAAAGGTGTTTCTATTCCACATCAGTCATGTTAAGTAACGAGTTCGCCGAACTAAAGTCTGTTCAATAATTTAAATTCCGTCAATTAAACAATGTTGCAATTTAATTTCAGTGACCATTAAGATAAGGTCTTGTTCATTTCGTAATTTTCGCGGATTTTTCCTCCACCAGTTATATTGGCCGCCACGTGTGGCCTACCTTGCCCCAAAACTTTCAGTGAAACCCTATAACAACGACAACTTTTCATTATCAGCAAATTATGGCCAGCCAAAGATGGCCGCCACGTGTGGCCCACCATGCCACAAAACTTTCCTTGAGACCCTATAAAAAACAACTTTTCATTATCAACCAATTATGGCCAGCCAAACACACACACACACACACACACACACACACACACACACACACACACACACACACACACACACACACACACACACATACATACATACATACATACATACATACATACATACATACATACATACATACATACATACATACATACATATATATATATATATATATATATATATATATATATATATATATATATATATATATATATATATATACACTTTTGTGTTATCTTCACCCATTTCTAGAATGCTTGCAATTCTTCAATATTTTTGCTGTGAGTCCTATAGAGGTCATCCCTGGTTCTTCCTTCACAAAATATGCACTGACCGTATTGTATAATCTATGATATGCTGAAAAATGACGTGAAACGTATGAAAAGCAAACCGATTATGTTAATTCCAATTTCCAAGTTAAAATTTGTTTTGAAATGAAACAATTTACAACGTGGATGCATTAATCAATAGAAAAGCTTGCCAAACGAAACTTTTATTTCTAAATAAGTGTATTTTTAACATGACAATTTTTGTTTTTGTGTCGGATGGCAACGTGATGTATGAAGTGAAATGAAAAAGTTACATTTTAGAGGGTTTAAAACGTGGCATGCGTGAGGCATATAGAAAGGATCGTATAATGTCCCGAACCAAACTTGTTTATGGCACAATAGCCTTTCCAACCTTGGCTGTGTCTTCAAGTAGTAAGTGGTCTTACTAAAGCGAAATCTCGCACCTGCTCAGTATTAGCGTAAATATCACGGACTTTTTAAGCTAATGTAAGTACTGGATACTTTTTTTGCACGCTAGGAATGGATAATAAAACCAGAACGGATATCCTTACGGAGATGACGTCAAAGCTCAACAGCTTCAAGTACACTGACCGCAACGATATCGTTCAAACTTACAACAAGTGGGCAGAGACAGGTTATGAAAAGGTAATTTAAATATAATTAGCTATACTTTCTGCTTAGTTTTGTATTTTTTGGTTGGGGGTATTTTGTATTTGTGTGTGCTAGTTTTCATCACACATAAAGACAAACATCTAAAATATCTCATATAGTTAATTTGTTTAAATGGAACTGAGATAATATCTTGTAATCTTTCCTTTAAGCCATTAAATTATGCATAATATACTGATTTTGTCAGGTATTTAGCCGTATTGTTGGTTATTTAAATAAATGTACATCTATACATACATCCATACGTTCGCACGTAATACATACATGCATGCATATATTGCATGCATACATACATACATACATGCATGCATGCATGCATGCATGCATGCATGCATGCATACATACATACATACATACATACATACATACATACATACATACATACATACATACATACATACATACATACATACATACATACATACATACATACATACATACATACATACATACATACATACATACATACATACATATGTTGTTACTACATCTGTAAAGGAATAACTGTGAATCCATAAATGATGTGAAAAATTAGTCTTTTTCTATACAACATTATATCTTGACAGTCAACAACCCTTAATTTTACAGGTGTTTAGCAGCGACGTGTTTGACGCCCCTAGGAGGACTGCTGAGGTTTTGGAAGACTTGTATCCCTTCGAAATCGATAAAAAGGCAGTCAAAATTTTAGATGTAGGAGCTGGCACTGGTTTATGCGGAGTTGAGGTATATATTTTATTTATGTATTGATGTGATTTGATTTTGTTTGGCATATGTTGGAGGCAGCCACATGTAAAAACTAAGATTTTTTTAAGAAAAAGAAGAATTAAGTTAGCTGCGTCATATAGTACGTAATTATAATGGTTGATCTTTAATTTTGACCGACTTGTATGGTTAAACAGTCTAGATTTCCTATATATTTGCGTGACTTTAAGAAATATTTATCGTCAAGAAAAGACTTGCCACTACACGGCACTTTGTAATACTGATACCTCCAAAAAGGGTTTACTGTAGGAAATTAAAGCCTCGCCCATAACTGTCGATGATTATGATAATATAATGATTCCCAGGGTTTATTTTGTGATCAAAGTCTCTGATTTTCAATTTCGCACAGATGTAATGCCATGAAAGATTCGATCAGGCTTTCTGAACCCTTTAAATCCCGAGTCATCGCCTGCAAGTTAGCGCAGTTACCAAAAACTAATTGCATTCAGAAGTAACACTGCAACAAAAACTGTACTGACTTGAAAACTCTTATTGGCCGTGAAAAGAAAATGATCGAAGTGTATGACATAGGCTGGCCAATAGAAATTTGCACGTAGAACATAGGGGTGGGGTGGTTAGTAGAGAGACGATTCAGTAATAAACATACATTTCATCAATTTCTTTCCTGGAATTTTAGAACTAAAAAATAATAAAACGGATATTCGGATCCAAAATCTTGAACATTTTGTACCTTCAATTGGTTAGCTATGTCAACATGTTTTTCTTTTTTCTCGAATATACTTCCTTTAATAACAGGATGGTCTTGTAATATCTTCATTATCCTAAATACAAATGGTTTCAGTCTGACATTCATTAAAAGCTTTGATATCTACAGAATTCGCGTATTTGTTTGTAAAGCATTGACTCCCATATATGCACAATATTCGTTTCACATGTTGGTACATAAACTCAATTTTGGATAATAAAATAGATAGATAGATAGATAGAGAGAGAGAGAGAGAGAGAGAGAGAGAGAGAGAGAGAGAGAGAGAGAGAGAGAGAGAGAGAGAGAGAGAGATGCAAAACATAGGCAAAACATAAAAAGCGTTGTGTTTGTAAAACTCTACATGGTTGTTTCTACATGGAATTTACCTATAGAAGAATTATGTCTCAACCAACCTATATAGACGTGTTGCGGAGACTGAGAACTGTTTGCATTTAACACGTGATTTAACCTTCGACAGTGTATGAGTCATAGCGACATCTATTACTTTGTGTACATTTATGTAATGCAAATTATATCCCAGATATTTGCTTCTATTCCGGATATTTTATTATTATAGTAGTACTTAAAGAATACTAAAATCATTTAGAAGAGTTTGAAAGGAAAATGTGTCGTCTGCAAAGGATAATTCTACTAGTGTATAGTTTTTTCTTTCTTTCTAGTCTTTTTGGTTTAGACCGCTTGGTTTCAATGTTACAAGGCGGTGTATCCAGTAATATTCCTTTTTCTTCTTGGTTTCGGAACTCCAGTTGGAGTTGTTGGCAATTGACCTTACGCCAGACGACAGATCGCTCCGCCTAACAAATCACGTGACTTAACCTTCGACAAACATGCAGTATTTGGCAAAGAAATATGTTTGAGTTTAGGTCATATGTTTATTTTAATGTGATTTGTATTATTCTTAAAAATATGAAATTAAAATATTGTATTAATTATACTGCAGTAGACAACATTTATGTATGTTGTTCAATTTCGTACATTATTAACCTAAGTTTTTTACTTCAGTAAATAATATCAATGTATTGTAAAGCTTTTTAAGAATTTATTCCTATGTAATGAAACTTGCTCAAAGAGACGCTGATGTATTTTGCATATTATGTTATCCTTGTTAATTTTATCTGACTTATGTTTATGCTGCCTTGGAAGGAAGTAAATTAAAAATTAATATAAAAAATCATAAATAATTACTGTTTAGAAGTAAGAAGTACACTGTTGTACATAATAATCTTTAGTTCTGCTATGTTATGGAATTTTTATCAATGATGTCTGTTGATGTAAACATGTAAATGCATATTTATCATATCGGAAGATAATTATTTGAAACCTTTATTTCGTATATTTTATTACTAATTACATTTTTGTATCAACATCCCTCCTTCAATCAATAAGAATGTAAATTGTCACTCTAAAGTCTGAAAGATCGAGACCATAAATAGTTTATTTTAAACAAGCGAATATTAAATTGTAAATTTTCAAACTTTAAAATAAAGCAAGAATACATAATATTTATCAAAGTCTGAAAGTTAGGGGGTTCTCTATATTTATTCTTGAAAAGTGTTATATATATATATATATATATATATATATATATATATATATATATATATATATATATATATATATATATATATATATTTTAATTCCAATATCTTGTTGGGTTTTTTTTCAAGCTATCAACGGGACATTCTTTTATGAAAACAAATACATTGTAATTGCCACAAATTGTCTTTATTTAGCTGATCGTACACGTAACAAGTCGTTGTTCATTGAAGTTTCGCCTGTGTTTCTGGAAAGGAATACATCTAATTCCTCCATCTGGATATTGATTGTCAGAATTACAAGACTAGTGTTTACTGTTATCGATTGAGAAATAAACAATCATTTCAAAATTGTAAATACGTATGATCAATTCATTGATGCTACGAACAGCTTGTCGGATGAAAATGGCAGACTTAAGCAATGCCTGGAGGTGTGGCTAATTTACGCTCGCTGATTGGTTAGATGATCCAGTGTGATTAACAAGTGGCGATAGGTCTTATGCGATAAGTGTTATATCACTGAAAGTGTAGCTAGGGGAGGAGTAGCATTCTGAGACAGGGCTTCTATACAGCTTCTTTGTCATGCAATCAGATCTAAAGAGGTTTATCCTTTTGTGTAGCTTTATGATCGTAATGGTGAAAATAAAGGTTACTTCGCCTGATTGGATTCATGCGATGTTCGTCGGAGTTTTATGCGTTGGTACGTTATTGTTTTTTGAATGGATATGTTTAGTTTTTCAGTCTTCTTACGATTCTGAAGCGATAAAAGACATGGGAGAAAAGTAGAATCTAGCGGAGGGTTGTGGTCACGCTTGCATTCCTTGTGTTAATGTAAAATACCGTTAAGTTGATTTCATTTTGTCAGAAATTTAGTCGTGATTTATTAATAAAACTGCAGAATCATGTGGTTTAATCCATGTAGAAACAGCCATATAGAGTTTTACAAGCACAACTTGTTTTGGTTTTTTTTTTTTGTTTTATTTGTTTGTTTTGTCTATATTTCGTATATGCCTTTTAAAATGACTCATTAAGAGTCGAAAGCGCTCAGGCTATAGTCCGAAAATACATCCCCGTTGTTTTGTAGTTCCCTATCGATTTCAATAACTAAAAAGTTTAATGTGATAAAAAGTGCACAGAACTAAGTCAATTGAATCATTGATTTATAATTTCTAACCTGTCACCAGAATGGCACTAGTACTTGCATCTCCTTGCACCTTTCATGCTTACCGGACTTTCCATACTAACACGGCGCCATATTCCGTACACAACGGGGTAGTTTTTTTCCATCCGACAGCATAATGACGTATTTGATCCTATTCGGTAACTGCCGGATAATTATGTAAATTGCAATAACGTTGACTTTGGAATTTTATTCCTTTGCACACGTGAACATATTAATGAAACCCCTTGTTAAATCTACGTGAAAGGCACTTTTTTAGTCATTCTTTTTCTTTGCTTCATTCGACACTGTAAATATTCGAAGCAGACGACATATCTATGTACATATTTAGTCGCGCATATGCCCCTTTGCTGAAAATGGACTGGTCCAGAAACTGGAAATGGTTCTCAAGCATGTTAGTCTATTACATTGTAAACCTCCGTTAAGCATGAAACACGCAAGCAATGACGGTGTTTTGGCAATTCGTCTCACATTCAGATTAGAAAATATAAATCAATGAATGAATTGACTATGTTCCTTGCACTTTTTATTAAATTAAATGTTTCCGTTATTGAAATCAGAAGGGGGGTACAAACCAACGGGGATGTATTTTCAGACTATAGTTAGATTACTAGTTTGCACTGTTCGTCGTTAGTTTATTGCATCTATCTCGATCAATCCCTGACACGTTATCCCTTGCTGGATCCAGTTCATTTGAGAGGGCTGTTATTCGCAATATGATTTGTTATCTTTATAAGTCAAATTAAACTTATACTGTTGCACCCATCATTATAGCTTCGAAAACTTGGATTCAAAAACATAGACGGACTTGAACCATCGAAGAAAATGATGGCAGAGGCAATGGAAAAGGACGTATACGATAGATACATCATAGAGTTGATCTCCGATGTCAAACTTGGCATTCAGGATAGTAAGTATAAATTTATTGAAAAACATTCCATAATGTAAGCTGCACTCTAACTTCTCAAGTCTAGTATCTTCTCGACATCCCCCTCCTTCTTCAAAGACGTAGGTGAGGGGGTCGTAATTGTGATATTGGCAGTATGATATTGCCGTAAACTGTATAACAGCTAGGCATTAAAAATTGCATTTCATTCATAGATAATTATATGTAATCTCGGTAGAATTAAATATTCAGGATCATGTTTGTCGATTAATTTGCACTTTGTACTGTGTTTTTTTCCCACGGTAAGTATCTAATTAGTCTAAGAGGAGGGAGGCATAGAACAATCGCGGGATACTATCACAATTGTTGTAATTTACAACCATAACTTCTCTTATATGGTTTTTTTTGTAACGAAAAAAATATTCAAACAAAACTAATGACATAGTTATTACTGAAAATGAGCTATGAGCAATTTTCATTTAAGACGAAACTATTATTCGTTTTTTGGTGATGTTAACATCACGAGAACCTTGACACTTTCTGAGCGTGTGTTAGCGGGTAAGTGGAACGATATGAAATCATCAAAGCTCGTGTAAATGTAACTCCATTTCCAAAGTCTAGGTTGCGTTTCCAACGGCAATGCTGCGACATTTTCACTGCATCAAATATCAGTGAAACTATGTTTGCGACCTGAATTATCTCCTGGTAATATTTACTTTTGACCGAGTTTAAAATAATACATGAAGACAAATTTAAAAAGTTGTTAATTTATTCACAGCATTAGTAAATGAATTCGGACTGCAAATGTTTACATTTTACATAACAATTTTGGAATTTAAATATTAAGGGACTATCCTGCGGCATAGGAAACACGACATAGACTTTGGATGTGGAATCTTTGTTTGTGTCGTGTTGGATTTACAATACTTCTTTTCTAGATACCTTCGGAACTACTGTTTTTAAAGTCATGCTACGGTGGAGGACGGACGAATAGCATTCATTCATATAAACAAGGTACGATTTGTGAAATTGTTTAGAAAGGTATAGAAACTTTTTTATGAATTGTAACATTGCACCCTTCCGACTTAGACACTACATTATAAATGCATACACATTATATATATATATATATATATATATATATATATATATATATATATATATATATATATATATATATATATATATATATATATATATATTTGATATTCAACAAATTTTCTAACTACATTGATTGAATTTCGTAGGCCTGTGTTTTGACAAAATTTGTGTGACTCTACCGTTAAATACAAAATCAAACCATACCGTTTATTTTCAGATTACTACGATGTCATTACTGCTTGCAGCTGCGCCAGACATTTTCCAGACGGCTTCTCAGAAATGGCCCGGATTGTGAGACCAGGTAAATCTTGATAAATTCCATTAACAAACAGATGTATAGGTACAAGTAATGTCTCTCAAAATGCAATTGGTGTTTATAATTACCTCCCTTGAACTTCATTTTTGGCTTTATCATCCGAAAATACCGAGAAATTCATTCCGTAAAAGAAAATAATGATGCAGGGGCGAATCCATTTTGGGTAAAGTAAACGCCTCACCCCACTGATATTTCTTTATCTGCCCATATTATGACATGTGGTCTCTGTACTTTTAAAATAATAACGCAATTACATTAAGTTTGTCATTGATAATACATGCAAGGTAAATTTTTGTTCTGCGGTCTTGTAGTGTTTAAACACATCAAAATTATGCATGTCAGTCCAAATTAAAAATTTATATCCCTGTCAACAACACCGAAAATGAGGGGAGGAAAAAAAAAAAATCATATATCAAAGGGAGACAACTCAGCCTGTAAAAGAAACGTATTTAAAGATTAACTGAAATCAATCGGCAATATATTTATACAAACGGTATTGTAGAAAGAAGATTGTATCCCTCAATTTAAGTTATAATCAACTGTGCCTTTCCCTGGGTCGATTATTCTTCGCGGTTTCATCCTCCAAAAAGTTTACTGACCGTCTTGTACAGACCAGTATTTGCCGGAAGTGCTGGAAATGCCGACGAATCCCACAAAATAGACTAAAAAGATTGATGCTGACAAAAAATTTCCAAAAACTAAAAGTCAAATGTCGAGTTTTAGTGCTAGTTAATTTTTCTCCTTATATCAAATTCTAATATATAGATGACGCTAGCGAAAAAAAAATTGATCCACGACCTATTTTCAGGTGGACACATCGTAATCCTCAGCAACTCTGATGAAGAGGATAAAGAAATGGAAACAATGATTCAAAAGCTGGAGGATCAAGGACTGTGGAGGATTGTTCGAATGGAAATCGTAAAGGAATATTTTAGCTTCACGAATCAACAGGGCATTCTCATTCTGCTGGAAGTTTTGACTGATGGAAATAGCAACTATTCAGAAAAATCAGTATTTGCATTTTGAAATTAACTAATAGACCAAAGTATTGAGAAAATACAGTCTTTGCGATTTGTGACCATAACAACTGATTCCTATTTATTAACATATCTATTGTAAATCATCATGTATTTACACATGTGTTACACGATAGTCGTATGTATGCGTGTGCATAAATGAATGTATACATTGATTGCTGTATGGTGAGATGTATGGATAAATTTAGATGATGATAATTCATTTCATTTTTTTTATATTATTTTTCTTGGCTTTGCCCAAAACTTGACGCCTTTTAAAGGCATTCTTTTCGTGATATTTTGTCGGGGTATTCTTAGGGAAAATATATTCGTTCGTTGTGTCTTGAATCCTGAAAATCGTTGTTTTTAGCAGCCTCAAAATCACAAAATATTAGTTCCCCTCAAAAATGAGGAAACATACAATACTCAAATGGACAGACGGATTCTAAATGTATGTGCTTTATATTTGATGCATTTTTCTAAGCATAAATATATCAAATGCTATGCAAATTAAATATTTTCACTTAAATGTTAGATTTACATGTTTAAATAAACTGGTAGAATTTATATGCAATATTGTTCGACTCAAGAAATGTCATTAGTTACAAAATCTGTAATTTTACTGGTCCCCGTAAACGGGTCGCAAATAAGTTCGTCTTTGTATTTATTGATGTGCTACAATAAGTCGTAGATTGATGTCTCAATAAAAGAACAAAAAACTTATCTGTTCGTCTTTTCCGGCCCAGAGACGATGTTATAGGACGTATTTAAATCAAGCTAATTACCATACATACGTTGTATAATCTGAGAGTGTTCATATTTCTAAAAATATATTTTGTCGATTTCGAGTTCTTTACCAAAATATTAATTCCGAAAATTATTCGCCATTCATTTTGTTGATATTGTTGCTTGCGTTTATTTAGTGAATTTTTAGCATGTTCTAGACCAGTGATAAATTGTAAACACTTTACTCCAGGGTAATTAATATATTCAAGACCAGTGATAAATTGTAAATACGTCACTTCCAGGGAATTAATTTGTTCAACACCAGTGATAAGTTGTAAATACATCACTTCAGGACGTCACTTTAGATGAATTAATTTTTTCAAGACCAGTGATAAATTGTGAAAACGTCACTTCCGGGGAATTAATTTGTTCAAGACAAGTGATAAATTGTAAATACATTACTTCAGGACGTCACTTTAGATGAATTAATTTGTTCAAGATCAGTGATAAATTGTGAAAAAGTCACTTCCAAGGAATTGATTTGTTCAAGACCAGTGAAAACATGTAAGAACGTCACTTCCGGGGGAATTAGTTTGTTCAGGACGAGTGATTAATTGCAAACATATCGCTTCAATGAGATTAACATGTTCTAGATTAGTTACAAACTAAACATTAAATCACGTAAAAGGAATTAATTCATTTTATATAAGTGACAAATTGTAAAATAACTCACCTTGGTGGAACTAATTGTTTCCTATACCAGTGATAACATGAAAACTAATTCACATCAGAAGAATTAGCATGTTCTAGAACAGAGATAAATTGGAACAAATTTACAACAGGGGAATATACAGGGTCTTCACCAGCAATAAACTGTAACAAAATTCAACTCGGGGGAATTGACACGTCCTAGCCCAGTGATAAATTCTATTTTTAAAAGAAATCACTTCATAAGAATTGCTAATTTCTAGACTAGTGATAAATTCTACAAATTATAAACTTAGGGAGATTCACATCCCCATGACCCTATTTCTAACCACAGTGATAAATTTTAAAATAATTACTCGAGGACGATAAACATTTCCTCGACAAGACCTGCAATACATTCTAATGGATTCATCTTAAGGAGGTGAGCACGTTTTAGACTAGTGGTACATAGTAGTAAAAATCGTCACTTTAGGGCTATTAGCCTGTTACAGTATGACACCCTTGGTAGTTTTAATTAATGAGAGAGAGAGGTCAAAACAAGGTCACACAAGTAGAATAATCGGTCTGATGCTTCACTGCTTCATGACATTTGCTGTTCATGGTTGCGTTTTTTGTAAAATAAAAAGAAGTAAACATACATTGTAATTTTCCATATGTGAATTGGTTAGGCAACATTCTTTATTTATCTAAATTCGAGATAATGAACGAATCAGCGAACGAAGAATACAAAAAGGCAAATATTATGTCTTATGTCTCTCAAAGGTAGAGATATTAGAAGATATGATCAACAAGACACATAGGTGCAGCTCGTCGCTCAACATTTACAAGCTAATGTACAGGAAGGTGATGATGCTAATATTCGGACTATTACTATCCTACATCCACACTTACAAACACACATGTCTCTGGAGGTAATCTCTATGCGATTTTTGACGACATACACTCGTTGTTACAAACCAACAAAATTTACAATCTAACACTCATCATTCCAAATTAATGTAAAAGGTATGTTTTTATTGGATAATTACAAACAATCATACTTAGAAACAAACACGCTTGCAAATACACGTAGGTACAAACTAACAAGTTACAATGAACGATGTATTTGGATTAGATCGTGTCTCTCTATGCATATAGCGAAAAAGGGTGGAGTAAAGGGAGATCCGACTGGTGTGGTTAAATTCCATTCAAAACCAATCGAACAAAACCGTATAATACTGTCTTGAGTTATCATGAAAGGATCATAAAGCTTCATAGAAAAGCCACAAGTTAAGCGACGGCGAAGTTGACTCCGTTTTCGGTTGTACAACACAAGTTAATCGATGCTAGCACAAGTGTACCCTACCGATTTATACGATGAGATTCATATATATCACCACAACCACTTCAACCACAAGCACCCATATTATCTCCTCAACCTTGAGAGTCAAGATCGTTAAAGAGTGACATCATATTATCACCCTTGCATTATCCTCGTATCGATCCCTCGAGCAATTTGACTTCTTGACATTGAGAAGCTACGATTTACACAAAACACTGTTAGTTACGAGGATTTTTAAACTCAGAAGGCCCTGCCTAGAAGTCAGCAACATTTACAATTGGCTTGTTTGATTCTATATCTTTGAGCTGAAACGACAGTGTCTGGTAAAAGAATGAGGTTGCTTACGACTTTCAGTCACACAGGAGAGTTTGAAGTATTTGGCATGGATCGAATTTTGCAGTCCTGATGAATTAGCGGCTTCCAAAGTCATCGACAAGACTTAAAACGTGCAGCAACCGAACGGACGAGTTTGACCGTACAGATGGAAATCGGCTTTGTATGTGACTCACGGACCACGTTTAGAAGCATTACCGGTGTGTCAGCTCCTGACAATACAAAAGAATAGCCAAGATTCAAAATTACAATTCATGTTTATCACGCTAATGTCGTAGCCAGAACGCTATGTGAAAAAACAACAAAAAAAAAACAAAAAAAAAAACAACGGATACATTAGAATGTAAACTATGCAGAAATACTTAATAATCACACAAACCGAAACAACGAATAAAAGCAGCGACACTTTGGAACAAGCAGGGATTTGTAAAAAAAACAAAAAAAAAAAACAATTGCGGATGAAATTCAAGAAGTACTAATTTCGCTGTAATTGTTAAAATTTATCCACATGATGCTCGGAGATCTGTTTCGAGTACCTAATTTCCTAGCTTGGATTACATCCACCTGTATCATCACCAAAATCAATGCACCATCAAAGGATATCTCAACATGTATAATGTTGCGAAGGATTCAACAATTGGAAGAAACATTAAAATTGTTACTGTTGGTAGCCGAATACATGTGTATGACTTAGTGTTCCATAAGCAGCCGAATATTTCAGAGTCAAACTACTTACGATCAACATAGAATGTAGCAGTGTTATATTCAGTGATATATCAACGAACTACGACGAGGGTTGGACATCCATTAGCACAGAAAGAAGAAAAAGAAACGAATCAAGAACTTTGATATTTATCGTTGACTGTTTCAACAAAACCAAAAAGGAAGAACGACCACAACCCCCAAAACAACAGGAAAACAACATTTGTTTTCAAGCTCATTCATATCGATCATTAGAGAAAAAAAATCTACCATTACCAAAGCAATGTTAGTTTTGATATAGTTTTATAAACTATCCATACACAGTAGTAGGGGTTTGAATTTGAAAAGAATATATTTTATCAGTTGGTAATTACTACTAGAAATTAAAATTCCTTTTAATGTTTAGTTTCTGCTCAATACATTCCAAGAAAGACAGCAAAATCCCTTAATTCTCAGTTCCTTCTGTTTGTGCAACCAGTGATTGAAGCTGTATAATACGTACGTGATGAAAAGTACAAAATGTTTTAACTTTAAACTTACAAACATTGTGATATACAAGTAATGACTCAAAGGACACAGGCTATTAAATAATAAATCCATAATGTCAACACATACATACATACATACATACATACATACATACATACATACATACATACATACATACATACATACATACATACATACATACATACATACATACATACATACATACATACATACATACATATTTTATTTCGAACACTTCCTTGGATGAGGAAGGTAGCTGGTTCGAATCCCGGCCGAATCATACCAAAGATTTATAAAACTGGTACCCACAGCTGCCTCGCTTGGCGCTCATCATTAGGTGTTTAATGTTAGGTCTGGTCGCTCTGGTGTCACAATAACGTGACTTGATGGGCCATCACATTACATGCCTGCGGCATGATACCCCAGTGCTTGACATCACTTTTAACTGCCACACCGCAGAAATCATAGCGATATGACTGCAGAATTGCAGTTAAAAATCCAAATAACACACACACACATACACACACACGCACATAGCTTAGACTTTAATCCCCGTCGTTACCTTGGCATCTTAACGGTACAAGAGACAGTATTTATTCACAAAGATGATGTCGCATCACTCTATCTAAACTTAACATTAATAAGATATGGGTTACACAAGAGAACTTACAAATGTCCATATTTTAACAGATATAATACAAAAGAATCATAAAAATACCATTCGCTTAACCAACAAGTTAATTGAAGCTCATAGCAAAACGATGTTAATGCACTCCAGCCCCAAATTCACACCCGCATTCTTCATGTCTGAGATCATTTTTGCCACATATGGATCATCGCAGTGCAAATACATATCATTTCCCTATTTGACGATTCGGAAGAAAAGTTGTCATATGGACCTTTTTTAATATAGATATTCTACTTCCTTTGAACCCAGCGTGTCTACTGCTCTGGCGCAAAGCTCTGTGCT
The DNA here is from genome assembly GCA_016746295.1 of Potamilus streckersoni. NCBI lineage: Eukaryota > Metazoa > Mollusca > Bivalvia > Unionida > Unionidae > Potamilus > Potamilus streckersoni. Next base: position 262,454 of record JAEAOA010001753.1, on the reverse strand, counting down.
TGGTTGACCATTTGTATTTTAGTCTATCTATAGTGTGCAGTAATATGTGGGAAATGTACAAGCCTCATATTAGTTTCAAGAAAATGTCTTAATCACCAAAATATATGTCAGTATATTTCAGTTTTTAAAAAAAAATAGCTGAGTATCCGCATACTAACCATAAATTGATGATATCCACATTTGCCAATTGACGAAACTAACCCTTCATAACTAATGAATATAATGCTGTGAAGGTCTGTGTGCAATGTACATGTATATATGACCTGGTAAAGAGCTGGGGCATCACTAGTTTAGACTACATCTTGTATGTTCATATATAACATACATGCAGTTAAGGTGGCTTTAGGTCTGCTTCTCGTATCAGCCTAATCTACCGCGTGAAACTCGCCGTGTTAATGCTTTTCGACGGGTTTTATTTAAGTTAATAAAAACAAACAAGATATGAACATTATAAAAGGGCATTATCTACACCTATGGCAAGCTGGAAAACGGAACTGTCCCAGGCAAGAATAAGAGGATAGAAAGAAAAGATGTCGGCTGTGTGGAGCAAACGATAACCGGCTTTCATGGAATTTTATATATAGCTCGACGTATCTACATAACCGTCAACAAAAACACAATCACAGAAATAGAGCCAACATGAACTCTGTCGGATCGTTTTGTGATACGCATATTCGAAAAGTGGACTTTCAAATCTTGATGGTACACACTCCTGTGTACGAACAGGTAATGATTGATAATTTGTTAGTTAGCAGGGTCTACCTTTTTATCTTGTTGTTGTTGTTGTTGTTGTTGTTGTTGTTGTTGTAGGGTTAACTCCATTTTTTTAGCACAAGACATGGCGGCCAGTATAGCTGAAGGACGAATAACCCTGGAAAACCCCGAAAACCACTAACCCATGAGAAGTTACTGGCAGGCTTTTTCACGTACCCACGTCAGCCAAGCCTGAGACTCGAACCCACGCAGACAAAAGGGAGCTAACAGTAATCCTGAACGGTGAGTGATTTAGACCAATCGGTCACTCGGGACACCCTATTGCCTTATTTTAATAAATAAAATGGAATATCGTAGATAAGGAACATGCAAAGACGAATAGATGTCAAGGTATTGAAGTATACGGTTAAACGAGTTACTGGGCCATAGAAGTGAACAATACCAAAAATATGTAAAACTTGAACAGATGTCACGTGATTTTTGCTGGAAAAAAATGTACTATATGACACGTTTGTTTGGAAAAATTAGTTTTTAATCATATACAAATATCTTATAATTTTAATTATCTATTATTGTGCGAACAGCGAGGTTTGTTTTCTTTTTGTAATAATATTGTATCGCATACGAGTTTACAGTGAAAATGCTTGCCAGTAGCTTCTCGTGGGTCGTTGGTACTTTTGGGGGTTTTCCCGAATTCTTCCTCCACCATTTATAATGGCCGCCATGAATAGCATATTTTGTGCTGAAAAATGGCGCTAAATCCTGCAACAACAGCAACAATCAAATTCACTGATAGTATGACTTAAACTCGTGCTAGTGACAGCCTTAATTTGGCAGCGTATGACTGCTTTGTCTGTGTGGTATACGAATGGCAGCAATGTTCTGTCGTTAAGAAACGACTTGAAATGGATTACATTGGTGTTATCTAAATTGCCATGCATTTTTTTATTTATATTTATATTTTTTATTTATACTTGTAAGGCCAGAGGTTTGGCGATCGTCACATCTGCAGAGCTGTGGCAGATATTGAAGTTATTCCTATATGATTAAGAAATGTTGAGCATAATTATTTTTAATGGAGCCATGAGACAATTTTGCTTCATTGTAACTTTTGTACTTGTCCAGGGTTCAAACTTTATGAAAAGTCACAAGTTTTCAAATAAGCACCAAATTTATGAGAGCTAGTTGGTTACCAGGTGGAAAGCGACCATCCTCGCACTGGGATATCAATTTGCTGTCGACATAGTGTGCCTCACTCCACTCGTCCGTATTTAATATTTTTGTTGCTTTGTCATTCAATATTACGCATATATTTGTACCAAAGCTTTCTTTTCTGGTTTTGAAATACATTTATTGCAGTGACAATTTATTTTTTCAGCTAAAGTTTCCTTACAAAACTCACTATACAGTCTGTGTAGAACGGATTCATCAGTACACATATATTTATGCTATATGTTCATTGTTTTTCGTTTGATTAAGACTTTTACAAGTTGAAACGTTAATTGAAACTATAAAATGCCTGTAACATACATGATTGACAAGCTACGAGAAAAACGTTCTCACTTGGGCTGAACATGACCGTTTGTCATTTGCACTGAAGAAGACCGGTTGTAAGGAGCGGTGAGCAAGAAAGGTTGTCAGTTCACTGAACACCACTGGGTGACAGTTGCACCGAACAAGACCTGTTGTCAGGCGCACGAAACAAGATCGGATGACATTGGTTATTTTTGTCAGATTTAGGTTCCGAGTCTTTATTTCTCTTAAACATTCTATGCTTGTTGAGTACAACAGAAAATGATCGTGAATATAGATTAAACGTTTCAACACATGCTCAGTAATGAAATTATGCATGCACTATTATTGAGACTTCACGCTGAGGATGAGATCAGATAACATTAAACGCCCGTACATTTCAAAAACTAAATACACATATTTTACTAAATTACATATATATTTTTTTCTTATGAGTACGGTTTATCTGGTTTACACATTTATCCATTGTATCACAGATTGTTGGTACTGACCATAACTTGGCAATAGGAGATTTCGCAAGAAATAGAACGTATTAATAACTAGTCAGCAGTCAAATTCATTGTCAGCCTCGTATTGATCTCATGATAAACATATCCTAAGGTTTTTGCTTGCTTTTAGGGATTCGTGAAACGTTAGTGTCGATGAATCTATTATAGATTTATTTTAATCTTGGTTTGAAACATCAGTCAGAACATTAACATCCACTGAATCAGGGTAATTCCATTGCATACATGTAGAAATCTATGCATATTTAGACATTGTAGAATTCATAACCAGTTATATATATATATATATATATATATATATATATATATATATATATATATATATATATATATATATATATATATATATATATATTGTTTTGGGACTGGTACATGTAGTACAGTGTTTCAACAGTAACGACCAATTAGAGATATTATTTTGTGGCTGTAAATGCGGTACTATATTCAATATGGTTAATATTATACTACAACTGCTTGTTATTTTGAACCGATATGATTCTATATTTACAAGACTTTTAAAATTTGATAGGCAAGGGTTCAAGTTTCACATACAAAGTATAATTTACTGTTGACATTTTTGTTTTCTTGCAGCACATATTTCACAACCTTAAATTGTACACTCTCCCTGGCTTTAGCACTAGAAAATCCACAAACCTCAACATCTGAAACGAAAGAAGTAATGCATTTGTAAAATAATTCCATAGATTCTCTTTATTTTAATGTAGCGTTTTTCAAAATGTAAGTTAACAATTTTTAAAGATCGTTCCGGTGGCCTGGTGGTTAGAGCGTCCGCATCAGATGCAGGAGATCGTGGGTTACATCCTGGCCGAATCATACCAAAGACATAAAATGGCACTAACAGCTGCTTCGCTAGGTGCTCAGCATCGATAGGCTAGTGATAGGACTGGTCGGCTGGTGTCAGGACCATGTGACTGGGTGGGTCATCATGCTACATTTCTACGGCATGATGCCCTAGTGCTAGGCATCACTATGAACTGCCACACTGCAGACATCGTAGCGATATGACTTCAGAATTGTTAACACTACGCTTAAAATCCAAATCACACACACAAATCGCAATCAATTTTAAGTGCTTTACCTGCAAGAGTCTGTTGAGCTTTAGAAAATTTCCATTACTGAAAAAGACAAAAATAATTCAAGATTCTGATATTTTTTTTACTACTTTTCCATGATAAAACCATTTTTCAGAATTCAAAATATTCCCTCCTCGTAGGAAAACTGAAAGTTTCGTTTTATCTTTTTTACAATAGGTCATTCTTCCATATATAGTAAGTAAGGGACCCTGTTAGATGCTGTATTTCTCTCAGAAGTCATGACAATAACACCGTTTGATCTTCAAAAGAAAATAAGACGTACTTCGTGGTCTCCCTACCTTGTAATGACATCGCAGTATATCGGAAGATAGTCAGCGGAGTTCTTGTTGCACATATTTTATCAAGGGTACATAAAATACCAAGCTGTATAATATTTGAAGTCAGTGTATGGAATCATTCACTCAGAAACTATTGACTTCAGAAAATGGTCTTGATTTGAAAATACACGAGCTTTCAGTATTGGCAATATCGATTTTTGCTTCTTCCCGAAAAGGACAATAGTTTTGCCAAAACAACTATGAGCGTACAAATTTTGATATTGTGACATAAACGCAACAATATATTAAGGATAATGTATATTAGAGGATAGTTTAGCAGTGAAGATCCAATTTCGTTTATGTAAGAAAACGAGAATTAGTTCGCTTCGGCATATAAACATTATGAAGGGGGGAGGATGTAATTGCTTCCACACAGGATATAAGTCCCTGATTGTGTTTAAGTTCAAACACCTGCCTGTACGATATGCCAGCTGATCGTTTTATAATCGAGGCAAATTCAAGTTTAGATCTTACGAAAAGACGTGTACCCTAAAACCGGAGTATGTCCTTAGAGTCGCCTCCCAAGTCTATGTTTGCCACGATCTAAATGGGTCGCACATGATCTGAGCATTGCCACAAGTATCGAGCATGTCATTAACTTATTTTTTTATTTAAAAAGGAAGATAATTCTAAACATTACTGATTATGCTAACGAAGACTATCGATGAAGCTAAGGACAATACTTTACTTTGAAACTCACTCACTCAACATTTCATCTTCCACAACCTGTTTCAGAAACGCTCTGATTACTTCATTCATATAACATTTACTCATCTTCCTGTCAAGTGAATGCAAGACTATCACTGTTAGCATACAAACTAACGGATTTACTAAAGTGACGAAAATTCGAACAGTTCCGTTTTATTTGATATGTAATTACAGTTCATCAGAGTATCTTTACTTACAGCTTGAGATTGAATTTTGTGCTTTAAATGTTTTGAGAATTTAAATTTCTATATTAACTGCACGTATGAGTTTCGTCAATAGCTGATGCATTTAATATTATGTACTTAGTGTTTACCGATTCAAATGTCAAAAATTCAAGATTAGGTTGGCTCCAGCTTGTTTGACGTGCGATTTTGTAATGTCAAAATGTCTACTTGAGCGCATTGAAAAATTAAAAAAAGATAACATATCGAACATAAATAGTTTTTCAGTTCAAATGTTTGCCAGAATTTTTTTTAAAGTTTATTTGTTTGCCAGAATACTCTGAAAGCACAATGAACCCCTAGGTTTTATATTTCTGACGAAACTTGCTACATGTACCGGCACAGATTTAGACTTTGGCGAACCGTGTAATCGTCTAGAGAAACATCAAGCAAGAAAGAAACACCAAACAGGTGACAGGTACCAACCTAATGAGGAACATCAAACAAGTGAACAATACACGATAACCGTACTAGCTGCAAAAATTTCAGTTCACAATGGTTTTTCTTTAGTGAAAATGGAGTGGTTCAATATTTATTTCAAAATCTTGAACAAAGCACACTTTACAAAATTTTGCAGTTCACTTATGTAGTACAAGTTGTTTCTCTTTAGGCAAAATGAGGTAGTACATTATTTTTTTCAAAAACATTAAAAACATTTTTTATGAAAACATTCATTTTCTATGTAAATCATGTTCTTCTAACTTACCTATAAATTCAATTTATCTAAGTTTAAGTTCTTCAGAATTTTCACATCATGTGTCAGATACCAGAGTAAACTCTAAATAAATATCTCTATATAAATTAAAGGATAACAGTGTTTCTTAGAATATTACGTACAAGATATTGAGCGTGTTAATTACAAAGTTTGATTGTTTTCCTCTCTTCTGATTGCATATAATAACCTGTTTTAAAAATTCTTGGATTCACTAGTAATCATTTTAATGCACTTTATATGCATTGACGGACCTAAAACAGGGTGCACTTTGCGCATGTCTCCTATACTAGACAATTGGAAGGTGGCGTCAGAGATTTATTAACATGAAAAGAAAGAGCCACCAGAATGAGAACATACTTGGTACCTATGAAATATCCATTGCACCAGAATGACAGCTGTTGAAACAAAGTAATTGTTTCCATCAGAACACTAAGTTAGGACCAATCTACTTAATATCAGAATTAAAAGATTTGGAGTTTGTCAAAGTCAACCAGCAGAAAAATCATATTCACTAGCATATGAATTATTACCAATGTTGTATAACTCCCACTTCCATTTTAGTCGTAATAAATTTAATCTTTAAAAATTTTATTGTATTTGTTCGACAAATGGTTATACCAGATTATATCTTAGATGCGTACACTGGAGTCGTAAAACTGGTAATACACCTTCCAAGTTTGTGAGTAATTTATCATCAAAGTTTCCATCACCTGATAGCTGAATGTTCGTACAGTTTTGTACTGGATAAAAGTAATGTATATAATACATGCAATTGTAGGTATTTCCGAGAAATAACAAAAACTATCGTTGATCCAGATATTTTAGCGCTACAGTAGGAATTACATAAATATTTTTCATTTTATTTCCTTTAAAATTTCAATTTCAGGTTAACGACAAAAGTTTCCGGCACACATATACCGTACAACACAATTTGATTCACAGCGAAGGAAAGCATCGTGTCCATAACTTGTTACAAATAATTGACAAACGAATTCTTTCACAACTTCGTGGAATCTAAGTTGTGCATAATGTGTGAAGCAAATAAAATGGAGGATACAACAAAGGAGAAATGTTGCAGAGGTAACGAATTGTATGGAACAGTCATTTTATCCCTCTCCTTTACGTTCATATTTACGGCCTATCTTGCAATTCAGAACCTTCAGAGTAGTCTGAACCAAGTGGATGGACTTGGAGTAATCTCCCTTTCTTGCCTTTACGCCATGATCATTGTGTCCGGTATTCTTGCGCCTGCTATCATACGTGTCATAGGTTTTAATTGGTCCCTTATTGCGTCCTTCATCTGCCATATTATATACACCGCAACTAATTTTTATCCAACGTTCGCCACTCTTGTTCCTTCATCAGTTCTGTTGGGAATCACTGCTGGGCCGATGTGGACAGGGCAAAGCGTGTATTTAGCAAATAAAGCGTATTCCTACGCGCAAATAACAAGTAAAGATCCCCACGCAATTTTGAGCATTTACAATGGAATCTTTTTCTGCATGTTTGAGACCACACAAATTACAGGTAACATAGTATCTTCTCTCGTTCTACATCAAGGGACTTATAATGAAACTTTCAATACGTTGTGTGGTAAGGATGATTGCCCAGTACTTACCAATTCTTCTCGGATTGTGGAGCCCGAAAGATATATTGTATACACATTACTTGGTGTGTTTCTGGCGTTTGATATCGTAGGTTTACTCATTTCTGCGTTTCTTCTGCCACCTTTAAATCAATCAGTAGATTATGTCAAGCAAGGCTGTGTAAAGCAATCTTTAATTTCATGTGGCAAAGCCTTGGGCGACCTCGACCTTTTACTTCTTGTTCCGCTGATTTTGTTCATGGCGATGGAACAGGCGATTTTATGGACTGATTTCACCAAGGTAAGTTATCCTTGTAATCTTACGTCTTACGTTTGGTTTACATTTTAGTATGTATATCAATAGAAAACCGCCACATCTGGCTTCTTTATTTTTGTAAATGTTCGTTATGAAAATTTAGTTGCAAAGGGTGACAGTATCAATAGATATCGGATAGTCAGTTCGGAGAATCGTTGTTTCTTATGAGTATAGTGAGTACAACGAAAAGTTTGTTTTATTACATATCAATTCATGTTACATTTGCATTTAAAAGGTCAAATTCGTTTAACATAAACATTTATTTGACGTATGCATTCTGATAGATTTACCATTGAAATTTGATCACTAAATTCTCAGTACAATATTTACATTTTGCAGGACACTGCAGGTGGATAGGGATTGCAGGTTGGACAGAGATCCACAGTCGTTCTTCAAATATTTTTTTATACTTATTTCAGCTAGACCATTCTTTGAATATTGGAACATATATACTTGTAGAACTCATTATGTGTTTTACGCTTGCGTTAATCATTCCATATTACTTGATTCCATCCAATGTTACAATGGCACCATGACCTGACGGGTATGAAACCTTTAAGAAATATCTAACTTTCATATTAAGAATTCTTCTCCAAGAAAGTGTGCAGGTAGAATCTATGTTAATATTTATGAACACCACTTGGCATTATAAAAGTTAATAATTAAGTTTAAAGATATTTAAGTGTGGATTCTCAAGTCTATTCTACAACCTTAAACATAAAAGCTGTAATAATTCAAAAGCATTTTCTATCACCCATTTTAAGATAATAGTCCTCAAAACATTGACTATTTTTGCTTTCGTTTAATCTTCCAGCTAAAGATTTTCACCTTACGTATATATCTAGGCCATCTTGGATGGAATATTTTGTTTGTTGACGTCAACAACAATATTGAAAATTTACATATATAATTGCTTATTATAGTCCTATATCAGCTGTCCATTCGGCATCCAGCAAATCGGTTTCATCATGGCGGCATACGGTGGCTCAACGACAGTGTTTGCTTTGCTCTTCAGCCGTCTGGCCGAGTACAGTGGTAGATATGTTCTCTTTGGAATGGCCGCGGCTATTAATATGGCCATTTTCATATCTCTCTTTTACTTTGACCCTTGGATAGCCAATCAAAGTAACATCTTCGTCATTGCTGTTATTTGGGGTGCTTCGGAAGGAATCTGGCAGACTCAGTCAAATGGTAAGACTGCCATGTTATGGCATTTACTTTATACCCACTATCCGTTAGTGTTGATTTGTGAGATATAACCACTGTCCGTTAGTGTTGATTTGTGAGATATACCCACTGTCCGTTAGTGTTGATTTGTGAGATATACCCACTGTCCGTTAGTGTTGATTTGTGAGATATACCCACTGTCCGTTAGTGTTGATTTGTGAGATAATCACTTTTTTATATTTAATGATTTATTTGCTTGCACAAGGTGAACATGTTTTACTTGCTTACTATATGCTTATATTATTACTACAATATCTCAGTCCATAAAAGGTCTGAGGGATTCAACCCATGTTAGATTGCCCATAGGGTCTTTCACGGTTATGATCTCCTCTTGAAAACACCAGAGGGCGTCTCGGTGCAACTCACATCCAGATAGTTTAATCAATAAAGATGGCAGATGTAAATCAAGAAAACGTGACAGACCGCTCGCATTCCGCTAGCAAGATCGATAACTTAGTATCGCAAAAAGAAATTCTATCAATATTTGATCAACTGGTTTTTTCATCTTTCATTTTTTTTCAGTAACTTGCGCTGTTCCCAGCCTTCAAATAAATGTCATCTGCCCATTTCAAAATTTCATTATCTTTCCATTACTACCTCATGCTCTTGTTTGTATTATTTGTGCGAAAGTGTATCGCTGCATAAAATGATTGTAACAGCTTTATTATTGGAGTTACTGGAGGCTGAACGACAACGAGAAAAAATTCTAACTTCTTAAGGTTACTTTATTATAGCTCTAGACTGTTGCATCTTTAAATGTTCATTGTATTTTTCATGACTTGATTTATATCTAAGAAGGATATATATTTTTTCAAAATGCACAAATGTCGTCCACGTTTGAACTGACAGGCGTACGTACAAGTCTCCTTGATGATTACTTTAATTTAATTTCCTTGAACGGTTGTAATTTTTAGAGTATAGAATTTGGCGAAGTATTGATATTAAACGCACTATGTATGTATATGACATTTGTTGCTCTCACCTCTTTGCCTGTCTGTCTATATGTATGTCTTTCTCATTTCATTCGTGCATGGACGGTATCTATGAAATAATTGGATATTTAAACTTACATATTTGATGCATGGAAAGTCAAGCAGAATTAAACTAAATTTAAGAACGCTGTTACAGATGACTTTGCTGGTATCAGTCAGAAATACTGTATAAAGTCCACATCAAATTTGAGAGTTATTACAACGTGTCAGCATAAGCAAAGAAAAATCATGCTGAAAGTTATTGCATCCACCGTCTGCTTGATGTTTTAAGTTTTTGAGAAAACCAGCGAAGAATGTAAATAAATAAATATTAGGCTGAATGAATACATGGCTATATTTAACTGGACAAGGCAAGAAAAAAATACGAAGATGAACAATTACTTTTTTGATTGTTTAAAGATGGGAGAAACCTTCTTCGTACAACCACCACCACCAAAAGAAAATGAAACAAAAGAAAAAACATCACGTCATTTGGCATGTTAATTAATCTGAATATTGTAGTATATTTACAACCAAATATGAATAAATATTACATATATATTAATTACACTCCTTTATCTTTATAATAGCCAATGTAATTATTGCTTTGTTAAGTTTCTCTGAATACATTAATATACTGTGTTCCATTGTTTTAGAAAAAAAACTTTTCTGATTTAAAATATTCAGCTTTACAGATCAGCTGACGTATCGAACTTGTGCTATAATTTTCTTATCAAACTCGTGTAATAACTTTTTTTTTAACTCGTGTTATAAAAGAACTGTTAGCCTTGAGAAAATAAATGAGAAAGAAAAAAAAATGAAAATTGTTGAGATGGTTTTCGTTGAAGTTATGCAGCCAAAAATGTGCAATAATTTTTTAAAAATTGGATAGCAAAATTAAATGTTACTACACATGTATCTGAAATTATGGATTACGAATCTATATTATCTGGTATAATAGACATTTGGACAGTGTATTTAATTTAATTATTTGATATCATTTAAGTGTGGACAGTATATTGTATTTAAGTATCTGATATAATGTATGATGTATGGACACCGAATCTAATTATCTGATGTAATGTCTAATTATTCTCTTAGTATGAACAAAAGATGTTAGACATATATAATTTATTCACTTTTTCAACCATAATAATCTGTAGTATAGCTAAAACGTTGCGAAATTCTGAACTATCCGGAACTGGAAATTTTTGTGGGCATGCGCTTTGGAGCTAAAGGATACAATTTTAAGCGCTACGATCAGTAACTCCGTTTCAACCTTGAAACTCTGTAGTAGCACTGTTATCCAATCAAGGTGTACTGCATACGGTAGCACTGTCATCCAATCAAGGTGTACTGCATACAGCAGAACTGTCATCTATTCAAGGTATAATGCCAATAGTAGAACTTTCATCTAATCTATGTGGTTTGATTACAGTAGAACTGTTATCAAGTTAAGGTGTATTGCCTACAGTAAAACGGTCATCCAGTCAAGGTGTAGAACTATCATCTAATCTCTGTGTAATATTGCCTACAGTAGAACTAATAGCCTGTCCTGGTGTACTACCTTCGGTAGAACTATCATCCAATCACAGTATTATTGCCTACAGTAGAACTAATAGCCTGTCCTGGTGTACTACCTTCGGTAGAACTATCATCCAATCACAGTATTATTGCCTACAGTAGAACTAATAGCCTGTCCTGGTGTACTACCTTCGGTAGAACTATCATCTAATCACAGTATTATTGCCTACAGTAGAACTATCATCCAGTTCAGGTGTATTGCCTAGAGTAGAACTGTCATCAGGTCAATGTATAATGCCAACCATAGAACTTTCATCAAATTTAGGTATATTAAATACAGTAGAATTATCAGATGTATTGACTACAGTAGAACTGTCAACCAAGCAAACTGTAAAGTCAACAGTAGAACTGCCATCCAGTCAATGTGTATTCCTTGAACCTTGAATTCAATATCTTTTCTTTTCTAGGCCAGGTCGAAGGATTAACCCAGAATCTTATATCTAAAATCGGAATGCACTTAAAATTCTGACATATGATTGGAAAATATTAATATTACTGACCAATCAAAATTGAATTGAATCTTTATGATTAACTTGTGTAACGTCGGTGGCTGCAGAAATGTTCTTTCTTTAAAACGGGATACCTTAAGTTTTGAAACCGTGCACGGAAACCCGATCGTGAACATGCATATTGAGTTTGCTACCGTACTGCAGCGGTATTTAAGCCCTAAAGTTACGTTTTACCATTCTGTAATAATATAGCATATTTTTATATAACAGTCATTTTTTATAATTTTGTCAATTTTCAGCTCTCATCGCCCTTCTGTTCCCCGAAAAGAAGGAATCTGCCTTTGCAAATTACCATACGTGGAAGGCCATTGGGTTCACCATCACGTTCGTCTACGGCAATTTCCTCTGTGTGTCATCCAAGCTTTATATCGCAATTGCACTCCTGGCTGTTGCCGTGTTACTGTACACTATTGTCGAAATCAGGGTAAGACGTCGTCGTCGTTCCCAGGACATCGTTTCATCTTAGTTGGCATTGGTCAGCGACGATCTTCCCGACTGCCTTTTAACTCGGACATGCTTCCCAGGACTGCGATATACCCCTGTTGACCTATTAAGAATCCATGACTGTATATGTACATAAAGACTGAACTCTTTTATTTGATGCCGAACGATGATGGTTCAAGTCCGAAACGCCTAATCTTTCTTATCACAGTTATTGGTCGAAAGCAGGAAAATGCATATCACATACGCCTCCCCACTCACCCACCCACCCACTTCACTCCACGTATCCATACGCCTCACCTAATGATGATTTTAAAGAATTTTAGGTACCTATGCTAAGTTTGACGAATTATAAATGATATGGTTGATATCAATCGCCTTCATCGTCTTACTCTTAACGTCATAATATAATCTTATATAAATAATACTCTTAGTGTATGTGGATGATAACCTCATTGGAGTCTGTAGGAAATTTGTGATAAATGCTGATAGGGACAGTTCTTGTTCTTTCACGCACGCACACAAACAAACACACACACATACACACACGCTCACATATATATATATATATATATATATATATATATATATATATATATATATATATATATATATATATATATATATATATATATATATATTCTCTGTCGGTTGAAGACAGTTCGTACATAATTAGTCGTATGCAGAGAATCAGTTAAATAAATTTCACTTATGACATGATTGGACCAAATGATCACAGTCAGGGAACATGAATAAATAAATATATAAATAAAATTTGAGTTATCTTAGTTTGCTAAAAGTTATTGATATGAATTTTATATAAAAAAAATTAAAGCAAGATATTTTATGACTGAACTCCTCTACGTTAATTTCCTTCATTCTGATTCCGGTGTTACTTAGCATGCATATCTTTGACTGATCTGTAGGTTACGCGGCCATTCCTTCATTATTACATCTAATGGTATGAATCAGAGCACCAACATAATTTTGCCAAGGGTGGTATTGGTGTGAAAGCAAACTTGTAGTGGCCAGCTTTTAACTTTAAAGATACAAGCCAAAAACGTGGTTAGACGAGAACTCGGCAAGTGAGGTGTAAGTGCCCCCCCACACACACACACACTCCGCTGTTTCTATGTGCTGACGCCCATGTTTGAACTTTAACTGCATTTGTAGCATAATACAGACTATCGACATTATCAATCTATTACATTCTATGAGATGGGAAGGAGAGAAAAAGCAATTTTCATTAGTTTAACATGGTATGATAAAACCCTACGGTTCAGAGTTCTGAGGTCTGAAAATGGACAAAAATGTCTCGTTCCTCCCACATACTTTTGACCTTAAGTGAGGTTTTCCAAACCCATACATATAATGGATACCGTGAATCTATTTTTGTTGTCATGGTGACAAGATACTTGTTTGTTGTATCTCGCGCATTTGCCAGAGCCTCCTTCCCTTAACATATCCTTCAGCACTTGTGTGAGGGAGACGAGACCGACAACCCTTTATATAGATGATCAAATAATGTCATCTTGTGATAATTTTTTTTTCTGTATAATTGATGTCATATATACACCACATAGGACATTTTTTTGGTTTAAACTAAAGTATGGTGGATTTTGTTTTCAAACTGTTTTTTTTTTTGTTGTATCGTTTCAAAATATATGGGCATTTTGAAGTCTTGTAATGTGTGACCATATGACAAAAAGGAAACGACATATTTTATGGTGAATAATTTTCAAGTTCCTTTTACTTTAAAAGGTTGCTTCCTTGCGATGGATAATTCATAATCAATAGCAATTTCTCATATTGAGAGCATAAATAAGAAATTTTCGGCAATATCACACTGCCTTCATCAGCGACTAATGTCGGTCACGTGAGTTATCGAAATAAAACATTGGAGGCCCATACCAAAAAGGGACAAGGTGCTTGAAATCTTCACTTGTGTGATCATATCACGTGGCCATTATAAGTCACGTGACCAGCATTAGTTCCTGATGAAGGTAGTGTGATATTGCCATAATATTTATAATTTTTAAGATAATTAGGCTCAGAGTATAGCAAATTACTAATGATGATGTTCAATTTAGTTCATTTTTCCGCGTTTCTAGAGCTAATCCCGAGTATTTTTTTTTTAATTCTGACATTATTATTATTATTATTTCTATTAATCAGGCTGTTTCCTACAATTTTATTATGTTGACCTTGTACAGCACAAAAGCATCTTGCCTTTTTTACTATGCTGCTTAAATTTTACAATATTCTAAGCATTATTATAGTTACAAACGCTTCCAGAAGAGGTATATTTGTAAGGAAAACGAGACAGGTCCGTGTTATGATTCATGATGTTTCAATTCACAACTAATTACCCACCCTTTCATTAGTTCACGAATATTTTTCCGAACGAATTCATTTACTGTTGCACTTTGTACAGAAGAGCAGAAAACAGGACGTGTATTTAGTACTGAAATTTCAGCACACAGTCAGGCAGCATATGAGATCAACGTAATGCATGTAAATATTAGATGACAGTATATGCAAGGACATTTTATTAAATGTATTAGGCTACAAACAGATATATAACACAATTACTATGGCATGATGTAAATACATGTAAACTGAGCATCTTGATTTTTGTAAAGTGTAATGTAAATATTAATACACATAGGCACACATGTACATATACATACACAACATATCATGCATACATATACTTTCACTTATATTTCTACATATACTCACACACCATTACCGGCATACACAAATGTATACACCCACATATATGTATATAAACATAATATACCTTTGCATATACATTTCCATACATACACATAATTATACAAACGTATATGTACATATAAATACAAACATATTGTCATAAGTGGGGGATATGTGATCTACCACACAATATGGTTTTGGTTATCGTAATCTAGAAGGTGATCATGGTGTTATTTCCCCGATTGAGTAAACAGTAAAATACAATATGAAAATAATTGATGGAGCAGCAATGATCTGAGCAGAGATTTAGAATAGAACATAATAACCCTCCGTATCGAAAATATAGTTAAATCAATTATATAAAAAAAGTGAATCTAACATTTGAATGATTCACTTTCTCTTAGAAATCGATTGACAAAATGTTTACTAAATTCAGTGAACAGTTCTGTTAAACCGTTTAAACCGTTCAAACAAATTTCCTAAAATTAGCGGCATGTCAAGGTTATCGGGTTGCTCTCGGTCTTTTCCAATTCGCTTTTGGTGACAGATGTGCGTATCCGCATCTCTCTCTCTCTCTCTCTCTCTCTCTCTCTCTCTCTCTCTCTCTCTCTCTCTCTCTCTCTCTCTCTCTCTCTCTCTCTCTCTCTCTCTCTCTCTCTCTCTCTCTCTCTCTCTCTCTCTCTCTCTCTCTCACTCTCTCTCTCTCTTTTCTCGGGTCATCAACCGTCTTGGTTGTGGACTCCGTTCTTTTCCACTGTGCATCTCTCTCTCTCTCTCTCTCTCTCTCTCTCTCTCTCTCTCTCTCTCTCTCTCTCTCTCTCTCTCTCTCTCTCTCTCTCTCTCTCTCTCTCTCTTTTCTCGGGTCATCAACCGTCTTGGTTGTGGACTCCGTTCTTTTCCACTGTGCAGTAAATGGAATGAGCTATTTGTTCCTTACCTTCCCAAGCCATCACTCGCTTATCATAAAAGAATTTACTCTACCTCTTCTTTGGCTCAGGGTCTCACAAATTTCCACACCAATTGATTTATTTAACAACATAAATCGCTTATAAACTTTCTCCAGAGTTAAATTCCGGTATACCTTTGAACTTAAGAATGACTAATTGCACGAAGGAGATTACTATAAAAACTTGAATTCCGTCTGCAAATACACACCCCTCGATTAGTTCAACCAATCACGATTACCTTCATTAACCGTTAAAACCTTTTAACACTTTAATCAAAGTCACAATACTCTTCTGTAATCCGCTTTCATTAATAACTATTCTAGAAAATACCCTTTCTACGATACTTGTTTCAAAATGGCTGTAGTTTCTCTGGTTGGTCTCGTCTCTGCCAATTTCCGCTTATGACCTTAAACTGACATATGTCGAACTGTTATCGAATGGGCTCCAACTAAAATTCAATTATGTAACCTACCAAAGAAGATCCCATCACTCGCAGTCGGCAATTTATTGCGAACCTTACCCGTACGTCAGTCTACGTCAACCTTAACGATTACTTGTATGCATGCATGCACCTACCTACCTACCTACATACCTACATACATACATACATGCATTCATGCATACCTACCTACCTACCTACCTACCTACCTACCTACCTACCTACATACATACATACATACATACATACATACATACATACATACATACATACATACATACATACATACATACATACATACATAGGCCAGTGATGCAATTGATAGGTTGCTGAGAATATCAGAGTAAAATAGCTCAGGTATTTTCCAAAATTGATAATAACTTTGCGATTAAAATAAATATACAAATAATGATCATCTAAATTGTAATCATTTAAATAAACATGAATACATAAAGTATGCACGACGATAGTACTGAGTATATGCTTTGTGAAACAGAAAACCTGAAAAATAATTATAATTTTCATCCATGACTGTGTAGGAACATATGAGCTGAAGGACGTTTAACACTATCATCGGAATAAAGAATTATAATCGTACTTGGCCGCGTCAGAAATTCCAGTAACGGATCTTTGACAACTGGCAGCCTATTAGAACATATCCACATTACTCTCGTGGAACAATATACTCTACGAAATACAAATAACGACTAGAGCGACTGCGAAATTGTGTCACTGACGTGTAGATAAATATAAACACAATCGACCTCTGTCAGCCTGCCAAAAGCCTATTTCAACTTATAGGTATCACGGTACCAATTGTTTCTTTCCATAGACCTCAATGTTAATGTTTTGCAAAATAAATATAATTTCTATCCTACCTCAGCCTGCATGTCACACACTGTCATAGAGAACAATAATAGATTGTCAGTTTGACAAGCACAGAACCAGGTACTTCATTGCATTTAAGAGGGATAACTCTGCTGGAACTAGACAGGGATAAGAGTTATCTTGTCACACCAGACATTTTCTGTCATGTCTACCACATTTTAAAAACATCATAACAAATACAAAATGTAATCCAGATACGAATTGACATAATTTCACATGTTGCTAAGAGGCTCAACTATTTTTAAAAAAACAAACAGAAAGTACAACTCTTATATACACCAATCACAGCCAGCTTTGTTGTTTATTTCTGAATATAATGTTACCTACACCTTAAGGTCCACCCACCAGGTGTTGTAAAATTGGTACAGTTATACCTGTACCACAAAAGATGACTTACACCACAAAAGATGACTAAATCACAGCAACACATAGTACACGAATTCGATCCACTAGCAAACCCACCATGTAATCATTATTTTTTACCATTTTATTTCTTTTCTGCATTCATACCAAAGGTATGTCATTTTATGTTGTATTACATACAGCAGACATATATTTTACCCCGGTCGTGCATGAATGCATCATGAATATCGCGTTGCATCTTAAATTCGTTTTCTGATAAACTTCCGTCACACAATGCAGCAGATAACTGAAGTGTGGTAAGTTATATTACGCTTTACCTCATGAGCTAATAACACATCTTGATCGTTCATTTGAACATTTTGTAAGAATTTTAATAACAGACTGAAAACTTCTGCTATAGCAAATATGATGTTAATTTCAATAGCTACTAGCGGGTTAAATTCAAAATATGTCGCCACGGTGTAATAATCATGAAAAGAGGCATTCACTTTTTTTGCATGTAATTAGCTTTTGGTGTCATTTGAGTTTTACTTTTTAAAGTGCCATGTTCGAAGTAGCACACCTCTGAGAATTTCTTTTCCAATATAGAATTCTTCATCGATTATAGATGTCTGATAACGAATTCTAACTCAGTATGGGACATTTATTCTGTTTGGAATCATAGAGAATCCAGGGGATGGGGTTAACGGGGTCTTTCTGTTTTATTTTTATGCCTCCGCCATATGTCGTGGGTACATAGGCTTGTCCGTCCGTTCTGCGAGTACATTCATTCGTTACGTACATAGTACATTAGCCTGAACACGCGTCCCAAAATTGTAACGACTGCAGTTACTCTCACATGTTTTTATGGACTGTGTTGAAATTTAGCAGATAACATTGACTTGGGGCCAGTATGCGCATATTGTTCTGTCATCAGTCCCATTTGACTTTTAAATATTTATATGTACACACGTTATGGTTGCAATTTAAAAATAAATGTAAACTAATACCAGTCATCATCTTGGATGCCTTATTGTTTCCGCTAAAGAAAGAGAGTTTCAAAGAATCTCTCTCTCTCTCTCTCTCTCTCTCTCTCTCTCTCTCTCTCTCTCTCTCTCTCTCTCTCTCTCTCTCTCTCTCTCTCTAGTTGACCTTGTTTGCATTTGCTGTGATTCATCGTCTAGAATATAGCAGCTCTAGTTTCAAGTTGGTATATATATATATATATATATATATATATATATATATATATATATATATATATATATATATATATATATATATATATATATATATATACCATATATATACTTGATTTTTCATTTACCTACACTACTTGATCTTATACAAGCGAGGCATTTCTAACCCATGACCTTGTCTGCTTGTAATGATACATAGAACTATTGAATGTATCTCATGTGTAAGAATTAGATCACTCACTTCTTAAACTAAAAATGAGAACAGAAAACTTATTTCAGATGAAACAAATGTAGAAACTAAATAATCTTTTTCTGCATGTATATTGTATCACAATATTTTTATTGCACAACTCCTGTCTTTTCTTATCTGCGTGTACTTTGTGAAACGAACGTTTTTCTTAGGAGTGGGTAACAATCTGTTATATATATATATATATATATATATATATATATATATATACATACAGAATTTAATGCCATTTTTCATCATTTACATTAAATCAGTTAACAGTTTAATTGAAGCAATAAACAGTATGGTGCGAATGTTTAATGTAATGTGCTGAATAAATCTGACAGTGTCCGAATCATGGTGATTAGTATTTATTTTTCTTGACACTGCCGTCATGGTTAAGCGTCGCTAGGTTTATTGTATTTCTCTCTTAGATCTTCTTTTAGTATCACATAAAATTTGAAATCCTCATGTTGGCGGCACAACCTGGTAAACAACAAATCATTAGGCATCCATAAATAGCGGGTTGCCAATGGGCACTCATTTCCCCCAAATAAAGATGGCGGCTTCTAGGTGATGATTGTCACGTGACAGTTCTCCCTGTTGTTCGACTACGAGAATAGCCTCCGAAATGAAGAAGAGAATAATGCACAAACATTACCTGTGCGTATTTACACCACTCCGATTTACATAAAATGATAGCTTTACATGCTGACGTGTGAAAGACATGAAACTGCACACAGAATGTACCAACTCATGTGATATAAAAAGGCATTGAACTAAAATGACCTGTTCAATTTTTATGCAAGTTTATTGTTATACGCCTGCATACATTCTGTAAGAGTTAGGATTCTTTCATTTTACACATATGAATTATTGCTCTTATCTTTCAAGATGGCCGCTATCGCTTAACTGGTTTGAAGCAGCTGTTCTAGATTTTTGTTCCGCTTTTCATGATATATGTACTTGTTTTCTGTCTTCATCTTCATTATCGTATTCATCATTCATTGGCTGTTCTATTCGAATGTGTTTCTTCATCATGTTATGGAAACGACAAATATTAGACTTTCTCTCAGCAGTCTTGCGCCACTGCTGCAACTTCCTTTGTTGTTGAACGAACCGCCATCATGTGATACTCACCAGTCGATGATAGACCCTGTTTGTTTTAAATGACGGCTCTCGACATTACATTGTGCACTACAATAATCCTCATTCCTAAAATGTTAACAGAAGCGTTAAAAAAGAACGTTGTTTAAAAGCTGACCGACGTAGAACAGGGATAATTCCAGTTATTTCGTCCTTCCGACACAGGAATTTTAAAACAAATTCAAATCCCTATTAAATCTTAAACTTTGTGTCAACTATCCAAGAGATACCACCTCGCATCGCATTCTTCAATGTCTATTATATTCAAGCGTACAGAAATATTTATTTTTATCGACGATTTTTCTGACAGAAACATGACTAAAAACTTCAGGCGATGAACCCAATTACGCGGATCTAACACCCACCAGTTACTTCAGCAAGTCGTTTCCCCGCAACTCTCGTGTAGGTGAACTTGCTGTCATCGCAAAGAACTCCATGATCAAACGTCTTAATAACCACACTACAACCATCAATTTCTATCACACATCGTTTGAACTAGTACAAACCACACTCACACTGGAACAAAGGTCAATCCATTTTTTCTGCTTTTAGCCCCTTCTCTTAGTAAAAACAAAAATACAAACTGACTGAGTCTCTCTATTTGCAGCATTTTCCGTATCTCCTGGAATACAGAAATTAGATAGGTGGCAACCTGATTATTTTTGGAGATTTCAGCATTCAATTTGACTGATCTGGAAACCCAAACACACTAAAACTCCTAGATTCTATTCACGCTTTTGACCTCAAACAGTCAGTTAGCCAACCCACCCATAAGCATGGTCACATTTTAGGCTGGATTCTGTATAGATCTGATGATAATATTCTACACTCCTCGTTGGTGTCCCACGAACTGGCATCAGATCACCTCTGCATTCTATGCCATTTTGACGTATCAGTCCCTAATCCTCCATCTTTATTGGCTACAAAGAAAATCCTCCGTATCATAAATAGAACCTAACTAATGCATGACATCCAAGCAAACCATTAACTTGAATTCCTCCGACAGCAGAAAAAACTTGATAACTACTTGTGTTCATTGCTTGACAAACATGCGCTTGCAACCAGGTGCAGAGTTAAATTGAAAAATATTCTCTGAGGTATTGCAGTGTTAGGGACCTATTTCGCACTGCTGAAAGAGACCGCCGTAAAGCTGAGAGGCTTTGGCTTTCCGCCAGACTCGGTATTCATAAGAAAATCTCTGATCCCGCTAAAAAAATGTCACAAACATAGTCCATGCAGCGAAATCAGCCCACTACAGTACTAAGATCACGGAAAGTTTCAGCTGCAAAGAGCTATTCGAGATTACTAACAAGCTAAAGTCAAGGAACAAATGTTCACTACTTCCAACAACCTTCTCTCCATTCGACCTTCCGTACCTGTTAGTAAATTTCTTCTGTGACAAAGTACAAACCATTAGAGATAAGCTTGACAACACAATTTCAACTGCATCCTCACCATACAGTTGCGATACAGAATTTCAGTGGCAAACGGTCGCAGCAATTAAACCTGTCTGTATGGATTTAGTACCTACAATCGCGATGAAGAGTGCACCAGAGTCATGTGAACTAGACTACTGCTTAAATCCAATATTGCATTCACTAATTGATGTTAGTAATACCTCTATCTCAGCCTGGGAATTCCCATCATTTTTCAGAACTGCCCTTGTAAAGCCGCTGCTGAAGAAATCAATATTCGACCATAACGATTTAAAGAACTACCACCCAGTTTCTAATCTCTCATTCGTGTCAAAAGTCTTAGAAAAAGTTGTTCTATCCCAACTTGTATCTCATCTGAATTCACGATCTTTTTAGCAATTTGCAGTCTGCGTATCGCCCTTGCCACAGTATTGAAACTATCCTTCTGAACGTAGTTAATGACATTTTCTCTGCTTTGGATAGCATAAAAGATTACAGTCCTCACCCTCCTTGACATGCCTGCAGTATTTGACACAATAGACAATGATATATTACTTCACCGTCTCAAGTATATTTATTGCATTCACGATACAATCTTACTATGGTTCAAGTCTTACTTGTCAACTGGACACAGATTCTGTCCGCAAATGGAAAACACTCCAGCCCAGTTCATCACTGCTGTGGTGTTCCACAGGGGTCTATTTATATACCTGTTCTCTTCATTTTATACACTCTTAGGTGTCATAAATGATCATCCAGTGTCTCACCAGTTGTATGCTGATGACACCCAAATGTTTAAATCTAGCCACCCAACTGAAGTTGATGCTACCATCCAAGGTGTAGAGAGGTGCATTTCCGATGTGAAATCATGGATGACATATAACAATCTGCAGATGAATGATGACAAAACTGGAGCCATTCTGATTACGACGCAGAGACTTTCTCATTCACATCGTTTACCTCAAACAATAAATATCAACAACACCAACATCAAGTTCACACAGTCAGTACGAAATATAGGTGTTACTCTCTACAGTATTCTCTCATTGCACCAACATATCGTGAAATATACAAGGCTGCATATCTTGAGCTGAGACAATCAGATCCATTCACATGTGTCTTTCAGTTGATGCCACTTAAACACTTATGTGTTCCTTAATACTTTCAAGACTGAACGACAGTAGCTCAATTCTGTCTTGTTCGTCTCAATATCTACTCTAAAAACTTCAAAAAGTTCAAAACACAGTTTCGTGGATCATAATTGGAGTACTACGATCAGAGAACGTCTTTCCTCTTGTCTGTACACAACACTGGATATCCATTTGATCCAGAATTAGACACAAAATTTGTTCTTTGTGCTACGTTTCGCTGACGGGTTCCAGTCGAACATGACGGTACGACCTCACCTATATATACACACCAGCAAGATACTCACGCTCCTCTTCTGACACTCATATTCGCATTATTCTCACGATGAAAATGAAGTCATATAGACAACGTTCTTTTAAATTCCAGTGCAGCAACGTGTAATGAATTGCCCACTGAACGCAGACAAAACACATTCAAGAGCGCTCTTAAAACTCACCTATTTCAAATGCAAGAACAGACTTAAAGACCTAATAATGTTTCCTTACCTTGAATATTTTCAATATGTTTTCTTTTTTCTAATTTCATGGTGTTTGTTTTTATTTTTGTAATCATATCATTATATATGTTTTAAGTGTTGTCAAATGTTATAAAGCGCTTAGGGTTTCTAAAGATTTTGCATTATACAAAGTCCTCATTCATATTATTATTATTATTATTATTATTATTATTATTATTATTATTATTATTATTATTATTATTATTATTATTATTATTATCTACTTGACTAACTAATACAGACGGAGGGAAGGGACGGGAGTCAATGTGATGTTGGTTTTCGTGGGCATTTCTAATTTTATTTTCAAAAAAAATTTGAAGATTTATTGTCAGAAATTGATGTAGTCCACAATGCTTGTAATATTTTTATTTTATTTTTATCTCAATTTTTCTTTCTTATGTGTATTCCGTTTTCCCAATTATTTCGTTTACAACAGGACCATTACTATTTATTAGGGAAAGGCGGTAGCTCAGTTAGTAGAGTGTAGGACTGATAACTCTCGTCTAAAGCCAAAATGCTTCCGAAATAAATGTAATCGAAGGTTACTAATTCTGGGTCACAGAAAATGAAATTGATGCTCAAAATCGCTGATTGGTTCTATTTGTAAAGATACGACAATGGGTCAGTATATCCTACCCTTGATTTGAGAATCGCGGAGGATAGATGAGTTATAAAGAGAAAGAATCTCAATTTAAACCAGAAATGACCAAAAATACATCTTTGACTGGATCTATGAATACATCTATGGCTTGGTTTGGACTGTACTTGCCTTTTATGCAAAACAACGAATGATGCAATCTTATGCTGGTAATACGTCATACATGATATGAATTGCATCAAGTGATTCTTAGAAATCATGGATGATGCAATCATAACTAAGGTTACGTCACTCTGCTGAACAAATTGACCTACATCGGCTCTAGAAATCATACAGAGTCGTGCTCTCTTATTTGTCAATATTTGATTTTGCAAAGGAACACGTTTCTATTTAGCTAAAGTGTGTAAATATGCATCGTACTTGTGAGAACAAACAGATAACTTTTGCTATGTTTGTGGTGAAGTTACTTTTGTATCACAAACGCAGTATAACCACTACGGTTAAGAAAGCGTATCACCTTTATTTTTTGGCTGCAAAATCGGGAAAAGAGTTGGGCCCATACACATGCTGCAATACTTGTGCAATAAATCTTCACCAGTAGTTGAACGTGGAAAGAAATGTATGCATTATGCAGTGCCAATGACTTCGAAATAGCCAAGGGATCATATCAGCAATGTTATTTCTGCATGGTGCTTCCAGTTGGGAAAGGTGTGTCAAAGAAGAAAATGTGGACTGTACATTATATAAACATTCTATCAGCTATATGCCCAGTACCCCATGGAGAAAGGCTGCTGGTTCCTGGTGCACCATAATGATTCTCACTTGAGTCAGACGAGGAAGAAGTAGAGGATATAATTTCTAGTCCAGAACCATCGATGTCACATGACCCGTATTTACTTCCATCCTCCTCCTCTGAACCGCACCTCATAACACACGGTGAACTAAAATGACCTTGTCAGGGATTTGGAACTGTTGCGCTCCAGACTAGTGGAATCTCCTGGCAGATGGTGTTAGGATTTCAATGTTTCGTGACTGTCAAAAGGATCTTGACCCATTCTTTTTCATGATCTTGTAGCCTATAACAACATCGATGGTGTAATGGCAGCCCTCAACATCGTTCACAATACAGGTGAGAGGAGACTGTTTATTAGTTAATCGAAGACAAATCGTAAATCTATTTTGCTGGATATTGGAAATGTTTTGCCATCAGTCCCAGTTAGTCATTCAGTCCATTTGGAGGAAACCTACGAAAGCATGGAACAACTTTTGAGGTGCATAACTATGACAAATATCGTGCACTGTGTGGCAAGGAAAAGACGATATGAAAAGTATTCCATTTAGTGACAACAAATTGTCTCGGAAACAACTAGACACAACTACAGGAAGTTGGTGGAAAACCTCCTCAAGGCATACAAATCATTGGCTGCAACACATCGCTAAATGTATATTTTTGCACTCTCATCTAGATCTTTTTCCAACGAAATGCTGAGTAATGAGCTACGAGCACGGCAAGTCAGTTCACCAGGACATTTCAACAACGAAGAAACGCTTTTAGGCAAATGGAGCCTATCAATACTTGTAGACTATTGTTGGACACTGAAAAGAGATGTTTCATTTAATGAATACAAGTAGCGCCGAGAAGACACTGATTCAGGTCAAAACTACGTTCTTATATATACATAAAGTATTTTGCTTTTTGTTTCAAAAGATATTTTGTTTGCATAACCTTTTAGCTATTTCTTAAAGTTGTAAATAAACAGGACAGGGGAAATATTATCATTTAAAGCAACCATAAACTCATGGAAAGACCTAGGTTTGGTTTACAATTTTTGATTAAAACTCTCTACACAATTATACAAAGACGTAAAATCTAAAAACTTGAATATCTTCGAAACAGTAGCAAATCGTTTGTTTTAATTGTCATATTTGAATCAGCACCATCAGAATCCATAATAATAAATAGCACATTTTATCTCTGAATCAGACGACTTCAAACATATTGTAGACCAATGTGATATAAAGGTCAGGTCTTCGATACGAGTCGGCTGCCCCTGGGAAAAGCACGTAGTTACTCGGCATGATACGACCTAAAATGTGTTAGACGTGCCGTTAAAACTAATAAGAACACAAAATAATTGTTATTAAGGCTTTGGAATAAGAAATTGTCTTTTTTAAGTTGGTGCTACAAGCCGATAATGGATTAAAATAGTTTTAGATAATACTGAATCACTTCCACTTTGTACGCAATAAGAATTATGAACGCATAGCAATTATATCGACTGTATCGAGGATTATTGTTTCATGAGTCATTGCCATCTGCCTCGTTTATGTAAATTTATCTTGCTCTGTCCATTTCAGTGCTGGAAGCACAGTAGCTGCTCTGTATCTGTCTGACTATTGCAAACATATTTTATTGGTTTCCTATCCGCTATTCATGTATGTATCTGTCTCTCTGTCTATTGCAAACATGTTCTATTCGTTTTCAACTCTTCATTATCAAAAGAACAGTTGTTGTTATATATCAATCAATCTATTAATAAATATATATCTGTCTGTCTATATGTTAAAGAAATTAAACATCGCTTAACTTACTTGAAGGGGTAAAAAATACAAAAGTTTTGATCCAGGCACTCGTTCAATGTACGATCGTCTAATCAGAGAGCGACAATGTTTAGATTCTAACATCGAGACGAAATCCATATTTAAAATATATATATATATATATATATATATATATATATATATATATATATATATATATATATATATATATATATATATATATATATATTTGTGTGTGTATCTATGTATATTGTTTTACGGTTCAAGGCTAGTTTTGTAAGTACATTCGATATGCAGAGCTGGGCGATATACTATCCCAAGCTGTGACAGAAATAATTATATCCAGATCAATAGAGGCTGGGGACTTAGCATTTCAGGTGTTACAATTTTCATTTTATTTCAAACACGATAAATCAACACATGCGATAAGATCAGGAAAAGGTTCAGCCGTCACCAATCTACAAAAGCATAAAGGTGAGAATACTTTATCTAAAAATCATTATGGAATACTTTAAGGATGTGTTACAGTTATGTAATCCCAAATTTCCAAAATAATGGGAGGGGAAAATGGACAAAAAGAAATAGCTAAGAAAATCAATTGACATTTTTATTTTAACTTTTAATTCGTTTAAGACCTGAAACGACAAGAAACAATGATGTCAGCAGTTGGATTTTTCAGCCAGTGTGCTGATGAGGGATTCCTTGCATTCTGTCAGTCGAGAATCTGTTATACACCTCCTTATGCTATCTCGAATGTTTTCTTGAAACTTTGTTCTTCTGAAATCGATTGATAATCAAATGGGAGTTGATGTGTTTATTGTTTTACCATTATATTTTGAGTATCATTAGATAGAATATCTACGTCTTATCTCAGTTAACCACCTTAAATTAGTTTTCCTTTATTTTTTTAAAATTAGATTATCAAAAGATTGTGTACAGTGCTTTAAAGCTATTTGACACAGTGTAGTTGTTGCAGCTGTTTGGTTTAAATCCATTTTCTTAATACAAGATAGATTATATATGGCAATCAATATAACTAGTGAAGGAAGAACCCGGCGAAAACCTAGTTAAAAACAACCCACCCATGGGAAGCTATTGGCAGCTTTCTCGCATACCCATATTATCCAAGCCCAAGACTCGTACAACGCAGTCACCGGTAAAGGTAAGCGCTTTAAACTGATCGGTCAGGGATACTGTTTGACATATAAATCTTTTTATCCTATGTTTCAACAATATGCTAATAATCTCCTATCTCCAGCTTCCAATGTTCAATCACATAACTTGCGGTCTATCTCTTGCTCTGATGTTCATCTTGAATAATTCGGAACATCTCTGTAAATATCGTTTTCATGCAGATGCTTCATCATGGAAAAATCATTCACAATTACATTAAACAATCATCAGCACTTTAATCTTTTAAGATCGAACTTTATAAATATTTTTCTGATCATGGCAGATCTAAGCCAAATTGCGATGACTAAGCAGGATAAGCTTTCTACCTCTCCAATCTATGTTTTAATCTAATGTATGTATGTATGTATGTATGTATGTATGTATGTATGTATGTATGTATGTATGTATGTATGTATGTATGTATGTATGTATGTATGTATGTATGTATGTATGTATGTATGTATGTATGTATGTATGTATGTATGTATGTATGTATATTTTGCATGTTAAACAGGGTTCCCGACCGATCAGTATTTATATTTTATGATTACTCGTGGGTTTGTCAGACTCTGTAGTAAGTACATGTTTATTTCTACATATGTATAGCATTTATCGTGTGACCGCTCTGCTGACCTAGTGATTAGAGTGGGATTTTTTGGATGTGGGAGTCAATTCAAAACTTTATAAAACTGGTACTGATAGCTGCTCAGTGCTAGGATTGGTCGTCCTGGTGTCAGGATAATGTGACTGGGTGGGACATCATATTACATGTCTGCGGCATGATGCCCCGGTGCTAGATAACATTATAAACTGCCACAGTGCAGCCATCGTATCCATATGACTGCACAATAGTTAAAGCTTCATTAAACACACACACACACACACACACACACAAATACACACACACTCTTATAATTTAATCATTAAATTACTGAGGACTATGTAAAGGAATGAATGGTTCATTAAAAACCAACCCATAGAAAATAACATTATTATTATTATTATTATTATTATTATTATTATTATTATTATTATTATTATTATTATTATTATTATTATTATTATTATTATTATTTCGTTCTTGCTTTGCACTTCCTTCATATTTTGCATTTGGCTTTCAGTCTAACCCGAAAATAATGCCGTCCATACCTCAAAAGAATGAAAATATTTGATACTGACTATAAAAACATCTTCATTTTTTATTCCTCTTTTAAGATGTCATCTTTAGTTTCTTTGAGATTATCGATTTATTCAGACTCATTTTTCGTGAATTCGTTGCAAAATAAAATATCCGTTAAACGTTAACTCTGTGCCGTTCAGCCTGTGTTCTTTTTTGGTCAGTTTTTTTTTAAGGTTTTAATTCATTTAGATTGTATTTGTCTTGTTCATCTCCCAGCTCCCCTCCCCCGGTCGGCCTTGAGTGTGTAACAGTTACTTACACAAAATATCGCATCGTGCTTTTGCACTTTGTATTAATCAATGCTGATTAAATTTCTCCAAAATGTCTTGGTCGGTGGTTCTTCCTGGGATTTTCCAGGGTTCTTCCTCCACCATTTATACTGGCCGCCATGTATAGCCTATTTTTTGCTGAAAAATCGCGTTCAATCCTATAACAACAACATATATATATATATATATATATATATATATATATATATATATATATATATATATATATATATATATATATATATATATATACATACATATATATATATATATATATATACATACATATATATATATATATATATATATATATATATATATATATATATATATATATATATATATATATATATCGTGAATTAGTAGAACTCTTACGGTATCCACGTCACACGTGATAATATCAGATGTTTACCGTTATGTTGACTGTATCGTGAGTACGTTTGTTCGGAACATACCAGTTGAAGCAAGTCTCCCTTCGTAATTCAAGGTAAGACTAGCATGCTGTAGTATTTGAGTGTGTTGCTCTAGCGTGACTGTTGGCCATACACATCACTAAAGAAGTGATGAAGTAAAGAAGTAAAAAATGAATGATGTGTCAAATTTCACGGTCTTTCTAATCGCTCGGGTGAATTATCAAAATAACTTTTGGTCGAAAATCAACTAATTCACGGGCTAGCATAAACAATTGGTTCGTAGGAAACTGCGCACTTCTGACTTGGATTGCAACAGCGTTAATTAGGTGCTTAATTAGGTGCAATATAACAGATGGAACATTACGATAGTGCCGTCTGTATTTGTTTTATATTCTTAGATCAATTTTGCAAATTTGCCAGAAACCGCTCCGGTGGCCTAGTGGTTAGAGCGTCCGCCTAGGATGCGGGAGGTCGTGGGCTCGATCCCCGGTCGAGTCATATCAAAAGACTTACAAAAATGGTACTAACAGCTACCTCGCTTGGCGCTCAGCATTAAGAGGTTAGTGTTAGGACTGGTTGGCCTCGTGTCAGGATAATGTAACTGGGTGGGACATCATGCCACATGTCTGCGGCATGATGTCCCAGTGCTAGACATCACTATAAACTGCCACACTGCAGACATCGTAGCGATATGACTGAACAAAATGTTAAAGCTACGTTAAAAATTATAAACACATCGCATCACAAATTTGCAAGACCCAGATCTGCCGTTGCATTATATATTCTGCGACAGCAGTTCTGGGTCTTTGGTGTTATAATACGAGTCATGTAAAAAGTAATTTCATTTTTTAAATTTAATCACAATATCTAGCATATCATGATAACAAAGTTTATTCAATCGTGAGTTCTTGAATGATCGACACAGTAATTATCGTAGCAAATAGTCCAGTCGAAAATTATCGATCGCTATGGACTTTTACAATGGCAGTTCGTCATTACACTTGGTCAAGAAAGACTATGTTGAATTGAACTATTACTAGTGCAATTGAAATCGAGTTTACGATTGAGTGAACTAGATGTCGCGTGGATCATCAACCATATCCTGTATTGATGTGCAGCTATGAATGCAGTAACAGATTTAGACAAAGCTACGCCCTAAGCTAAGGGAAGCTATAGAGGCCATATTGGGTATAAAATAAATTTGAGGAGCCCCTTCAGACCGAGTTCAGACTTTGGGGCCCTAAGCTGTAGCTTGTTTAGCTTATGCCTAAATCCGGTACTGTATGAATGGGAAAAAAGAGAAACATACAATAAGTTTTTTTTTCTTAGCATGTACATATGACATTTCTTCAAAATTATAATTTAGCATGATGTAAAATTTAACTAAAATAAATCAGAATTAACAGCAGCCTTCTAGTCTTTTACGTGTATGAAAGCGCATATTTCTTTGGGAAATATAGGTATTATGTATAGATTGAAATGAAAGATATGACATACCATATAGTAGATGTAAACGAAATTACATAATTACATCCAATTTATTGGACTTTTGTGCCACTTATTTTCCTGTCCGTGTTTTCACAGACTTTGTTTATAAATGACGACATTGTCACGTTTCTGTTTATGTTTGTCGTACAACTTTTTCCCTACTGCAGGCGCTTTCCCTCCTACGTCATAGCGCGTGACGAAACTAGTTTAAACGAGATCACCCCGCTTGCTTGACTATGCCAAAAAATGTCCAAGTAAGTTATCATTGATTTTGCTGTTAAGCATTTTTCGAGGAATTTATACAATAATCTTTAATGTAAATTGGATGGACAAAGGCGTGAAATTAAGTGAATAAGTGCCACTTAAAGGAATGTGTAATCAGATTCTCCAAAACGACACCCGTAACTGCAAAAGTGACTAGGACCGCGTACATGAGTTACAGGACTTGTAATATGGGTTGTTTTTTTTTTTACAGACGTCACGATTATATACGCAAATGCCCACAATGTAAAGTTCGCATACCTGGCACCACCGTTTTGAGTCTATAACAAATCTTTATCAACATGGGTTATAACGCAAATTCAAGAGAAAAATCTGATGGGTAGAACAAACGATGTGATCTAGATCAGCCGGCGCATCATGCGACGGAGATCAGAATCTATGTTGTTTGCAGTTGGACATATATATATATATATATATATATATATATATATATATATATATATATATATATATATATATATATATATATATATATATATATATATATATATATATACATACATACATACATACATACATACATACATACATACATACATACATACATACATACATACATACATACATACATACATACACACACATACATATATATATATATATATATATATATATATATATATATATATATATATATATATATATATATGTATGAATATGTATGAATATGTATATGTATATATATATATATATATATATATATATATATATATATATATATATATATATATATATATATATATATATATATATATATATATATATATATATATATATATATATATATATATATATATATATATATATTCAGTTAGATTTTCACAAGAAGCTGCCCTCTTAAAGACTTCGAAGACAGAAAAGAGTCTTGCACGGCATCAAACATGGTTGCCAACGGTTAATGCATCTTACCTAAAGTCGGTTTCTTGATGCTTTATGGAAAGCAAAATTAAAAAAAAAAGAATCAGTAAGATTCAATTGCTCATTTATAGATAGTACCTGGACCTAATTCAAAAATTTTTTAAATTGACTAAAATTATCACCCAATGCGAATTTATCAAATTTATTTTAATTCAAAAAATTCCGAGAAAATAGAAGTATCTAGTGCAAATGCTAAATATAGCTAGCGAAATTTGCTCTAGATCAGGTAATATAAAGTGTATCAGAAATAAGTAGCTTATATGCTATATATTCGTTTATTACCAGAATATAGAAAGCATTATCCACGGATAAGTAGGCTTGGCAAGTAAATCCTAACATTTCTTTTCTTTCTTTTTTTCTGAGAATTTGCAGTACCGAAAATACATGTTCTTTACATCTCTCAAAACTATTTTTAAAAAAATAAAATCAGGTAGCATACATCTCAGATAAACTTAGCTTATGTAAAAGGTATTTAGAATTTACTTGCTACCAATTCGAATTACTTACAAGTTACTAAACACTTTTGTGAATTATGACACAGGTATTTATGAATTATCACGGATTTAATTATTTTTCTGGGAAAGTAATATTAATTAAAACACAAGAAAAGTTCACCAAAGTTCATGTAGTATATACTTACTCTGGATAAACTTAATTTACCTCACATGTATCGATACATTACCTATGATTAATTCGTATGATTCATGTAATTATATGTTGTATGAAAATTAGTGAATTTCGCTGTATGTATCTATGATTTACCTTAGGCAAATTAGGACGAGGCTCCTATCATTACCTTAGTAAGCTATCTCAAAACAATATTTAAAGAAAAGGAAATTAATCAACTCAGCTTACAATACAGGGTTCCCACGCTACCCTTGAAATCTGGAAAAAATCGAGAGAAATTATAACTTTTCCCGACCGTGAAAGGTCCTTACATTTCGCAAATATTTTTAAAAGTCGGAAAAACCTCGGGAATTTTATGCCACCACGTGACGCCCGAAACAATCACGTAATTGAGACATAACTAAACTGATAGTTAAATTTATTGAGTTCTAACCAGTATATTCAGAATATGTAGTATGGATAGTTTGTGTGCTTGTAGTAAACAATACGTGCTTAATCAATCCAAACGATCAGTGGATTAACTTCATCTAGTAGACTTTTATTTTCGAAGTCATCTCCATATACGTATCTTCCCTTACATGGACGGTATGAAAACCAGTCTAAAATCACAAGAGGCCAACATGGTGGTGGCAAAGGGTGGCCGATATGAAAATTACTTTTTCTTCTCAGAAAGTGTGAGCATTAAAATCGTTATGTCTTTAATCTGCAGAAAGACAATATAAAACTACGGCGTAAATAAAATGTGACCTGTGTTACAAGTCTCTGCTTGTTCAAAGTAACAAAAAAATAGTGAAGCCAACAAGCTTTGTAACTTTTAACAAAATTAATTTATTTCTCTACAACCACAGTAATAATATAATAAAGGACTTACAGTTTGAGAATATAATCCAAAAACAACACTCCAAGAATTGAAACCTATCACTAAAATGACCTAATGATTCAAAGTTCGAATCCCGGCAAAGTTCAAAGATGCGAACGATGACGTCAGATGAATGAAGTATTGATATCACAAGTTTCACGTTGAATTTGATGGCTCACAAAGAATTGTCAAAAGCTCTAAGTTGAATTTTATGAATCACAAAAGAATTTTCCGACTTTAGCAGTCTGAAAAATTTTCACTGAATGTCTCTGTTCAAAGCTTTGATGACGAAGCACTTATTTTCTAGGGAATATAAGTTATTGCTAACTAACAAATAACTCCAAAGTGGCACAACAGAAAATACTTCTGATTTTTTGAAGGTACTTTTACGACTAAATCAAAATTACTAAAATCCTTTGTCTTAAACACAATTTTAGATCACGCAATAGGTCACATAGTAATTTACTACAAGCCACTTCATATATGCACCCGAATGTTGATGACACAAAGTGATCACGCGAGTAATGTACGTATGACCTTGATACTGATCAATCATTTAAACTTCATGTAACCACGTGTCGAACGAGGTCATATAAAATAATGCTAAGGAAATACCTTTGAGCTCTGTACAAACATAATGTACTTTTAAAAAATAAGGAATCCAGGGGAAAAAATCATTACAATAAAATGTAATAAAACAAAAAAATATACAAAGAATTTAAAACTAACACAGGCAATTTAAGTACATATATGTAACACCTCGTACTTGCGATTCGCATTGCTAGACGCAAGAATACACAAATCTAAAAAAATTCAAATGTTGTTGAAAATTGTTTGAAATAAAGATAATAAATGAATGTCGTATACTGGTTGTATTGAAAAAACAAATACAAAAGAACACAAAATCATCAATATGTATATATCCCGAGAACAACTCATGGAGTTTTGTTGTATCACATGACAACCACGTTGACATATGCTCTTTTCTTAATAAATCCGACTGGCCAGATTGCTGGTTTTTACAAAATGTATCTGGCTCTCATTTGATATAATTTAATTTCTGTACAACAACACTAAAAGAAGTTTGTTTCTATCACGTGACTACTGGACTTTTGATCTCGTGGTTTGAAATTTGTGAAGTAATGTGACCAGTAGTGCAGATGGCTAGTATCAGATCAGGTTTCATCTATGCTGTAGTTTCGTCTAGTCTGTCAGCGGATTAATGACATAAAGATTATAATACTTGCCATTTCTTGGAAAACAAACCATTTTCTTATCGATTTCATAAGTCAACATAAGTTTTAATTTTCTAGGTCCGCTGGTAAGCAGCTTCCGTATGTCGCTACCGCACGGTGGCGGCAAATTCCAACTTTCGATATGCATTTGCAGTGACCCCATACCCCAACTAACTGTCCGAATATGAAAAATGAGTTGGATATATTCGGTGGAAACCCAGATTATAAAAGGGTCTGCTACTCGTTTTAAGCCAAATTTGTAGTCGAAGGTGTTGAATCTTGGAGCTGAAATGAGAAATTGTCGTAGTGTTTTATTATATATTAACAAATGATACCAGCCCCTGTAGCAATACAGGTTTGGGGATTAGTTTAACCAATTACAAGAAGACAAGTTGATTTTACAGAACCTTCAGTCCTTCTTTATACAATAGTATACAAATTTGAAGGTCTTTTGTCAAAATGTAAATCAACCCTTTTGAAACTGTTTTCTAAATGATGGACTTTTAACCAGATCGTCTTAAGGAGATTAGGTTGTTTGAAAATCTTGTTGGTGATTTTATTGGCACAGATAAATTCAGGGTTAAACTCTCTTCTCTACAAGACAAGATTCTAATTACCTGCGTTCATATATATATATATATATATAGATATATATATATATATATATATATATATATATATATATATATATATATATATATATATATATATATATATATATATAATTCTTTATAATTAAAAATTTGAAAGGAAGTACAAGTTCAACTAATTTGTGTTCATTATGTTGATACTACATAACAGCATAATGCAGGTCAGCAAAGTAAAGTTAGAATTTGTATTCTCTACATGCCAAATTATATGCATATAATCAAACTTGCTTCATGTGATACCTTTTGTGGCTGTGTTAATGAAAGAGAAACATCTTTAGATATAGAAAATCCATCGTTATAGTCTAAAATGTTGCTTAATTCCATTCAGTAATGGTCATATGTGAACCTTGAACAAAAATAATTTCATCCTGGAAAAACATTGGAAATGACATGGATATTAATCTTTCGAAAAGTGTGGGAATCATGTAAAATAAGATAGAACAATAATAGAGTAACCTCGTCAAAATTCTTTCCTAAAGCTTAATGTTTATTTATTGATTTCCTTTATTACAAAACACAAACAAAGGAAAGACAGGAAGATAAGCGTAACACGACAGCAAAATTATTACGTTTAGAAAACAGAAGTGGACATCTCCAAGCCCTTAACAGCTAGATATAGGGCGTTGTGACGTGGGTGGGCGTGCCTGGATAAAGAAATCCGAGTCAATCTTACAGACAAAATAGAACATCATGAAAGATCAATTTTTTTAAATATTAAATGAAGATTCCGTGTGGTATATTGCACACAATTTCTGCACTTTTATATTATGACGTGTACAATTTTAGGACAGTTTAGTATCTTCACAATTATCAACTGTTATTGTACTTAATATGGTATTTTTAATAATGCTAATACACATAAATTGATATATTAGAAGAATTTTTCATAACGAGTAAAAGAATAAGTGACACACTAATACAAGACTGATTTTTTTAATCAATCCACCACCCAAAAAATTTAACAAAAAAATATATAAAATATTTGTGCGAAACAAAGGGAACGTTTTCCATAGTTTATTTCTTTACAGATAATTTTAAATTTGTGCTATAGAAACGCTTAAAATGCAAGAGTTTCAGGTGATTCGCCCTTAGGGCTCCCTGCAATGGTTATATCCACAATCCTAGCTAGTAGCGTACTAACTGGTGCGGGGCGAAAGGGGATAGGGTGCGGGTAAGGGTGGTTTCCAGAGGTCTTATGGCACCAAAGCCACTGGCATCTGAGGACTTAGGTTGCCTATACTCCTATGAGCCTTTATCATGGCTCTGGGCGCCATTCGCCATTAGTACCCCACTGGGCCCGATGCCTAGCTGTTTAAGGAACCCAGCTCTCCCTAAGAAATTCTTGGATCGGCCTGCCAAAGTCATCCATTTTATTCGAATAGTTTAATCCCAGACATTCCATAGAGCAGTATATGCCGTTACATAAGTTTTGTAATATGATATGAAATAGTAAATCATCGAACTGTGAAATTTTGCACTATATGTTAAAAAATCAAGTTTTAAGCAACGAAGACATTACGATGCCATATAATGCATTGATTAATAAAAAGTACACTTGTCTCCAAACCTTATAGTTCAAAATAAGAACACTCCAAGTGTTCCGCTAACAATTTAAAAACGAAATAATACTGTGACAGTTCGCGATGAAAGGCTTTGGTAAGTAGTGTAGATAAGGAGAATTCTGGAACAAAGTGTTATCTAAGGTTTATGTGCTTGTCTAGGTCATTACGTGATATAGTTTGGCCCTACGACTTCAACATGAGCCCATTTTATGTTTTCTCCCCTATCCATTTGCATGCCAGTCGTGTAATATAACTTGTGCAACAAATGAGTCCTTAGAGAATGGTTGCACGGGTTCATATTATTTATAAATATTGGAGTCTAAAGAACGAGCTTAAAAGTATGAGGAAAGAAAATCTTCGAGGGAGTATTATTAGATCCAGAGTATAATGAATAGAAGAGGGCGAGAAGCAAACAATATATTTTTACCATATAGAAAACAGAAACTATGTGAAAAAAATGATTGAGAAATTAATTACAGGTTAAAACAAATATTACTAGTCCGTTTGATGTATTACAATAGTCTTCATAATGAGAAACAAAATGTAGAGGGTATAGACTTAGAGTCATAGAAAACCTCATCAAAGCCTATCAATGTCCTAGGCTTATCTAAGAACAGTCTTTAAGATTGGAGGGCACATTGACAAAATCACAAATATCTGACTGTTTGAAAAAGTATGACAAATAACAAAAGTCCAGGATCAGATGGTTTCACAGTTGAATTTTTCTAAGTCATTTGGATTGAAATTTGGGAATTGGTAGTTGAAGCAATTAATTAGGGATATAAAACTGCATCATTCTCAACTGTTTTGATACAAGGCGTTATAACTTACCTACCCGAGAAGTGTAAGTTAAAGCAGTATCTTAATTCGGAATACAAATTAGCTTCAGGAAGACAGAAGTACTGAAAGAAATAGTGCTTGATGATCAAGTTGACTTTGTAGAAGGAAGAAACATTAGTGGTGTACAAGGATCGTATATGATGGTATGTATATTACAGAAGACTTACAAAATTCCGGAAATAATATTATCATTTAATTTTGAAGAAGACATTATCTTTATTTCATAGAAATGTATTCATAATGTGCTAACCTTTGGACCAGGTATAAAGCACTGGGCCAAAACTTAAATGTTAACATTTATGAATAAATAAGGGACTCGTCCCTGCTTTTTTGTCAATATCCATTTACCATGTGATCTAGCGGAAGATTATGGGGAATTTGTAGATTATTTGGGCAAAATTAATTCTATTGTAGAAAATGCTAATACAATAAATGCTTATGTAGTTGGAGATTGGAATGCTAATACGCTCAAATCCACTCCCTTTGGAGATAAACTTCGTCTATTCTGTGATGAATATGGTTATATCATATAAGACTTAAAACTAATAGTTGACAATACCAAACGTTTTTCTTACATCAGTGATTCACACAATACAGTGTCTTGGTTGGATCATTTTGTCACTACACAATCTGCTCATTCTGCTATAAGTGATATGATAATAATACACACCCTAGTAGGGTCCGACCATTGCCCCATTGTAACGACTGTCAAGACTGATCTATACTTCCTAGATTGGATTCTTGCCAAAATGGACTCTCAAATTCGAAATACAACATTAATTGGTCAGACATTACTTCTGACGAAAAACTGAATTATACTCAGACATCTGCATTTTTATCAAACAAGATTGAGATATCACGTGGTGTTTCGATCTATAATGACCATGGGTGCACTAATCAGGTACATATGAAACAGATAAATGGTTTATATGCTGATGTAGTAAAAGCTCTATCGATATCCAGTAATAGATTGACTAGAAGATCCAAATGTGGCCACCGGGTTATACCAAGCTGGAATGACTGTGTCAAACAGCTACATGACTTTGCACGAAATGCTTACCTAATGTGGAGTGATAACGGTAAATCTCGTCATGGATAATTAAGTAACCGAATGTGCCAAACAAGAGCACAATTTAAGTATGCTCTTAGGTTATGCAAGAATGACGAAGTAAAACATAGAGCAGACTCACTAGCACAAAAATTTGAAAATGTCGACCAACGTGAATTCCGTAACAAGTTAAACAAAGTATTAAGACAACTTCCAGTAAACTACCAATCTGCATTGATGGGTACAAAGGTCAAAATAATATATGCAACATGTTGAAAAATCATTTTGAAGACTTACTCAATAGTGTCAACAACGAATCAAATAAGAAGCGTGTTACTTCAGCATTGAATACCCCCTCTGCTCATATTGAGGTAATCACATTATCTGAGATTCAAAATGTAATAACAAGACAAAAAGGTGGTAAATGTCCAGGATTAGATTTTTTATGTGGAACATTTTAAATTTTCAGATATTAGACTTAATGAGCTATTATTGTTTTTATTTAATTGTTTGTTTGTGCATAACTTTGTACCAGATGATGTCACAAAAGTTACAATTATACCGCTACTAAAAAGCAAACTTGGTAATATAGCGGACAAAAATAAATACAGACCTATAGCTCATACGACTAGTATCTCAAAAATATTCGAATGCACCATACTAAAAAGATGCGAAGTCATAATCTTCAATAATCAGTTTGGATTTAAAAAGCAGCATTCTGCAGATTTGTGTCTATATGCCTTTAAGGAAACCCTCAGCTAGTATGAGGAACATGGCAGCCCAGTATTTGCATGCATTTTAGACGCTAGTAAGGCATTTGATAGGGACAATCATTGGACACTCTTTAAAACGTTTCTGGAAATTAAAATACAGCCTTTAGTCAACTGATATGGAAAACAGTTGTATTAAGTGTGATAGGGAAGTGTAATATCCTGCGCTTTCCATGTAAACGATGGAGTGAGGCAGGGAGGTATTCTTTCCCCTATGTTATTTAATATTTACATAGATGAGTTAAATCGTATATTATGGCCATTGTAACGTAGGGTCAAGTCTGCCACCAAATGGTCTGTTTCTTAACAATTTTAGCTGTTCTGATGATATGTCACTGATAAGTCCGTCTGTCGTAGATTTATGAAAATTATTGAAGATATCTGAACAATATTCATTGTAGAATGATATCATCTATAATAGACACAAATCTGTATGCATGGTCTGTCAGCCAACTTCTTTTAAATTGCCATCACCTCCCTCTGTACATATAAAAGGCAATGCTCTTACGTATGTCGACAGTTCTATGTATTTGGGCCATATTTTGAAACCGAATCAGTCAGATGATGAAGATATGATGAGACATTATCGATATTTGTGTACTCGAAAAAACATGCTTTTACGAAAATTTAAGCCTTGTTCATTGAGTAACTAAATTAGATCATTCAAATCTTTTTGCTGCACTATGTATTGTGCTCCACTGTGGACAAACTTTAGTGAAAATGTGAAAAGAAAACTAGTAATTGGTTATAAAACTAGTCTTCGCTTTCTATTAGGTCGTCCTAGATGGAACAGCGCCTCCAACATGTTTTTAAATTATAATGTATTCATTTTTGAGGAAGTAATGAGAAAGTATGTATTCTGAATGATAACAAGACTGTCTAATAATGAGAACTGTATATTGAAATCACTTTGGAACTATGACATTCATTTAAATTCATTTAAATTTATTAGTAAATGGAACAAATTACTCTTAAAATGTGTCACTTAATTTCATTTTTTAACAATGCAGGGCGCAATTAATTGTTGTATATGTAT
Organism: Potamilus streckersoni; assembly: GCA_016746295.1. Lineage (NCBI taxonomy): Eukaryota > Metazoa > Mollusca > Bivalvia > Unionida > Unionidae > Potamilus > Potamilus streckersoni. The sequence goes on along the minus strand of JAEAOA010001753.1, from coordinate 221,514 downwards.
ATGTATAGTTGTACATATGATATATATATATATATATATATATATATATATATATATATATATATATATATATATATATATATATATATATATATATAAAAGTTATTTTATGTTTACAATGTTTTACTCTATATCCGTATTTTAATTTAGACATATGGACTATGCAGTCTGAACAATTTTTTTTTTATTTTCTTATCTTATCTTATAAACTCACGACTGTTTGGAAGAAAATGGGAATAAATACCGGTTTTCCCGTTGACAGAAAGCACTTAGTTTTTTTATTTAATTCTTATGTAGTTTCAGCAAAGTCTCTTCATTCCTTCTTATTTAATGATCTGCACCTTAATTGGAATCACCAAACTTCGAGACGGGAAAGTTATCGATCTAAATGAACATGTATAGTGGGGCGAGGGTATTTAACTGGGTCATTACAACGGACATAGTGTCTAGTTAGTACGATCATTAGTTCCCTTCGTGGACGTGACACTTAAAGATTCCTATATGTATCAATTGAGCAGCTGGGTGGGTTTCACACCAATCGTGTTGTTTGAGCATATCGTCAGAATATGTATAGATTTTGCATACGTAGCCTTGACCAGATCAAATGGTCTTCTTATTTAATACCATATCGGGCTAATGCCATGTAAAAAAGCGTTTATATTTTTCGTACCATATTTTCTCCCGCCACATTAGTTCATCTAATAACTACTTCAGTCTTCATCCTCGTTTTCGGTGTGTCATATAAGGAGACTTCTTTGGAAACGGTTACAGATCGGAGAAATATTTTGCGCATTGAAAAACGTTTGTTAGAATACCCAAATAAAGAATGCTTTATTTGGAAAGCGGACTATAGCGAAAATATCGTTTTATCAGCCATGCCAGTCGAAGTACTCTTAGTGTAAACACCGGTATGTTTTTCTTTATATGGTCTAATATCTTTATCTGATAAGCCACACTTCCCGAAAAACATAACACTACCTTAGTAGACGATCGTTAAACATGTTATCTTTTGATTTTTGACAATAGTTTTATTTGCTCCTTTACAATGTATAAAATCACCCCGTATCATCGACATTAGTAGATTCTCTGATTATCAATACCGAGAGTAGTACTATTTTGAAACTGTCTATACCGGACACTTTCATTGTGACACCATAGTGTTGGACATTCAGTCAAGTTTATTCTGGAGCTCACATCTTGGTTGGTATCGTCAAATATGTCCACATACATTACAAGATAGATTTTGTTTGATGTATATCCTGGAGGGATTATAGAATGCCCTTGCAAATAATATTTATCAACGAACAGCAAAATAATGTGAATAATCTCCATTTATATGAATGTAGGATCTCTTATAAACCACACATATAGCTGAAATAGTTCATACAGCACACCGACAGGTTCTGAATGACTGGTAATTTAGGCCGAAACTTTCCCAAGATTATTTATTTAAGAATTAACCTATTAGACTAATTGACAATTTTCTATTACACCACTTGGGCAAGTAATTCTACAAAGCTCTCAAAATGAGTCGTCAGAGTTCTACATTTCCTTGCATACTTCATCACGTGGCTGAGTTTTTCGCCATTTTCTTAGTGATTCGTTCAATCATGTACTGTATTTTCCACTGAAGTACCCAGTGGTTGATTGGATTGAAAAGTTACGAACAGGTAAGACAACTGTAGCCAACTGAAAATATTGAATCTGGAGGGTGGCTATAATTACAATTTTAAAGAGTATAATTTTGGAACCATGGTTTCTTCCATTATCATTGAGGATAATCGAGACCATCATGATTGTGGACAGCATGCCATCATTACAACAATTTGTATGACTAGAATGTGAAATTGCAAAAATCAATATAAGTGCCCCCTGAAAGGATACTGGAGGCGGACAAATGACAGCAAAGGGTCAGTAATCGGTAATGTTTAGAAAAGAATAAATCGACTACTGAGAGCTAAGCTAAAAACTCTAAATTCAATAGGTAAACTGAAATAAAAAAGGCCAACAAACATACCTGTACTCGATTTCATGTGTATGTTTGTTTGCATGTCATAAACTAACTTAGAACTCTTTATATTTCCCTGCACAATAGTTACCGATTCGGCCGCTTAGAATTATAAATGACGAAAAACTGGATGATTTGGTCAATAAGTCTAATAAAACTCATCAAGGCTTCCCAGTGTTTTGGACGATAGTCAACCAGTATGCAATATCATTATTCAGGAAGAGTGATCGAGACCTAGACCCTGTTTAGTCTAAGCACATGTCACATGATAGATGATTACGAAAACAGTTTTAAATACACTAACAACTCAGTAGGAAAACAGCAGAAAAGCGTGATCGTGCAGATTCACAATCGCAGATTAGAACGTAAGGGGTCCATACTATAAACATATCACAAATGCCTTGGAGAGACTTAAACTCAAAGACAAACCACAAATGAAGGCATAAAAGTCTAACATATATATCAGCCCATATTATCATCAAAAGACCATATAATTGCTTATTTATTCATTTGTACTGTAGGTTGTATAAGGAGAAATCGTTTAACAAAATGGATGTTTTAACATTTAACCTTGACACTTTGAAGGTGATTTGAATGAATACTGTCAGCAGGGGTGGCCATAGAAGAGATGCGACATTCGATGCCCCATTAAACTTGGTTCCCCTATTTAACTTGAAGCCTCGGACAGCCACCAAGTTTGTCTGTATGGAGGGGCCGTCCCTGACTGTCACTGGTAGCAGGGAGAAGAATGCAATGCAATTATTAGAGCTAGTGTAAATGGAACTTTATTTGTCAGTTAGTCAAGAAATTTGCTTTAATACATTTTTAATGCGGTACTAAATACTATTCTGCGATGCCGTTAGAAATTAAAAGTTTGCGGATTTACAACGTGGGAGTCAGTGCGAACTTGACCTGTAACGGGAGGTAACCCACTATGAGAAGTAAGCAAACGAGTAATTATGCATGACATTCATCCATTCATCAAGAAGTTACGCATTATAACATTCAAAGATCTTGTTTGTGTTTCGGTTTACTTTGAATAAATGCGTATAATATATGTAAACGATGTGAAAACTAGGGTGTTTCTTAGCTTTCGAACAAAGTGAGACCCAAATGCATAATACTTTGAAATTATTATCTGTATTGTGTAAATGAATGTGGCAATCTCGTCATCAGACTGGAAAAGAAATATTATATATATATATATATATATATATATATATATATATATATATATATATATATATATATATATAAATATATATAGATATATATAGATATATATAGATATATATAGATATATATATAGATATATATAGATCTATAAATAGATATATATAGATATATATATAGATATATATATATATAGATATATATATATATAGATTTATAGATATATATATATATATATATATATATATATATATATATATATATATATAAAGAATACAAATCATATGGCGAATAACAACCCTCTCAAGCGTACTGGATCCACCAAGGGATCACGTTTGTCAGGGATTAATTAAAATAGATGCAATAAACTGACGACGAACAGTACGAAACTAGTAACTAACTAGCCTAAGCGCTTTCGACTCCTAATGAGTCTTTTTCAAAGGCAAATACAAAACATAGTTACGACAAACAAATAAACACAACGTTTTTGTGTTTATTTGTTTGTCGTAACTATGTTTTGTATTTGCCTTTGAAAAAGACTCATTAAGAGTCGAAAGCGCTTAGACTAGTTAGTTACTAGTTTCGTACTGTTCGTCGTCAGTTTATTGCATCTATATATATATATATATATATATATATATATATATATATATATATATATATATATATAGATCTATATATATATATATATATCAATGCTCATTAAACATAGTGATATGCATCACAGTAAATATTGTTGAGGCAGTTGTTATAATTTGCCAACTATTGAGCGTATTGTCCTGACAAAATGGAATCGAACCAGACGTTTGCTTCTTTTTAACTGCTATGTATAC
>JAEAOA010001753.1:182500-215000 GCA_016746295.1 Potamilus streckersoni | reverse complement strand
TTACACTCTGATCTACCAAGTTTCTTCTGTGTCCCAAACGAAAGCCAGCAATACAGTTTGGTACCTGTAAATGTTGGGGAATTCAATTCATTCTGCAGAACATCATATAATGATATGTTCAGCCTTATGGTAGGTGAATACAAATACTGCACGTACGTACAAATAGTGTGACTTGAAATTAGAATTACATACATAACACCTGGCTATATGACCTCAATGGCTAGAGTGTCCTCGCGGGTTCGTCCCCAACCGTGTCATAAGAGAGTTATAAAAATGGTATTTGCAGCTTTCTTGCTTGTCCTTTAGCATTAAAAGAATATTGTTAGGATTAGTTTGCATGGTGTCAGGATAATGTGACTGGGTGGGATATAATGTGATGTGTCTGCGCCATGATGCCCCAGTATTAGACGTCCCTATAAACTGCCACACTGCAGACAGACATCGCGTGATTTGATTAAATTGTTTTTAAAGATACTTTAAAATCCAAATCTCTCTCTCTCTCTCTCTCTCTCTCCATTTTGCTTTTTTTATTTGCTCGTTGACAAATAAATAAACAATTATAACATTTTCTTAGGGAAGCTATCTTACTTTTGCCTTCATTGAATTGGCTTTTTTTTGCTTTAACAAATGCAAATGAAAGAACCCAGATGTTCAACTGTTCAAGTTTATTTCAAATCAATAAACAGGGCAACGTTTTATTTAATATGTGTGGTATATTTCATTGTATTTTCCAATGTGCTGATTTTAAAGATGTAGAAATTGTATACATATGATCTATGCAGTGTATTTATTACCATTCATTCGAATCTTCACTCGCGTATGTTTCACATATTTACAATTATTTAATTTGAAAGACTTTAATCACTCATATACTTTATTTGAACCAATTAAATATTCTGTATAGCTTTCTACATGCTGATGTGCCATATAAGAGCAAAGGACCCATTGAAGTAATCAGAGAAAACTTCGTACGTTTAATTGGAAGTATATTGCCCACAATTAATGATCAAACAATCACTTGTACAACCGTCTTTTCCCAAATGAGTCTATGCTTTATGACCAACCCATCAACCACTTGCACAACTCTAATTACCTTATGAGAAGTCCATACTTATCGACCAACCGATCACCCACTTGCACAACTGTATTTACCCAAATATAGCTCTATGTTTAATGATCAGCTTTTCCCACTGGGGCAACTGTATACATTCAGTGAGAAGCCCATGTTTAACGACCATTCAATCCCTAAATTGTACAATCGAATGAAAAGCCCATGCTTAATGATCAGCCTGTCCCCACTTGGGCAACAGTATTTACCAATGAGACATCCATGATTAAGAACTAGCCCATTCACACTTGGGCAATAGTATTTACCAATGAGAAATCTATGCTTAAGAACTAGCCCATGTACACTTGTAAAACTGTATTTACCAATGAAAAGCCCATGCTTAAGAATCAGGACATCTTTCGCTTGTATTTATTACCCAATGATAAGCCCATTCTCCACTTATACAACATGGGAGAAATATTATAATGAGATGAACATTTTGAACTGCATACAAACAACTTCCAACTTCTAGGCACTTAATAATATTATGGTTCCACTTTATGGGCACTTTGCAGTTCCATTGGTGCTGGAGAATTTGTTGTTGCTCTTGTTGTTGATGTTATATGGTTTAAAGCCATTTTCCAGCACAATATAGAATATACATGGCGGCCAGAATTAATAGTGGAAGAATAACCCGGGAAAACTCCTGAAAGAACCATCGACCCTCGAGAAGCTACTGGCAAGCTTTCTTACATACCTACATTGGCCGAATCCGAGATTCGAACCCACATAAAAAGAGGTGAGATGGCAGTGATCCGTAACGGTACACAATTAAGATTGAGCCCTCCCTGGAAAATTTGAAATATGATCCAAATGTCAGAGGATGAAACGTTTTATTACTTTATGGTATTACTAATCATTATAAAGACACAATATTCCAAAGTTTTTAAGTACAAGTGAATCATGTTTCAGTATAAAGGACAACGTAGAACTATGGCTATGGGTTTGAAAATGGGTATGCAGCACAATATATCTTGATCGGATATGCATGCTCAAAAGTCTGCATATGATTGTTGCTTTAATTTTGCAATCTCTTGTACACTCCACTTAGATGTATGATACCGTATTAGCAAATCTGCTCCACTTAAAGATAAGGGATAGCTTTCTTTGCTAGCAATTTATTTTTAATTATGAAAGTTTTTATACCAATCGTGATGCTAGGGATACTAATGTACCACGATAATTCATGACCTTGCACATTTGGAATACACTGCGTTATATCAAAAAAGCTATTTATTGTTAGACCCGGTCCATTTAATGACCTTAACAAGATAATAATAATATTTTAAAAAATACGTGGCACAAATACAAACAAGAGGTCAATGTAATTTGAAACCTTCATCTATATGTCCTTTAATGAACTCCATGTGATAAGAGACCCACAAATATTACCCTCCTAGGAAATTCTAGACGAGGCAACCTATAGGCATTGTCCTTATTATATCAGCTTACTATACAGGCAAGTACAGTATTCCACCCAGAGGAGGACATACAGAGTAACGGACACTTAGACAGACAGCTTTAGAACGGATGTAACAATACACCCAACGCTAACACTTGTGGATATGCACGGGTATTTAGTTGACCTGCTGTATTCAGGACAAACTGGATTTATGAATCACTTGTGCTAAGGACCTTCTTTTCTAATGTCCTTTTGGTAGATAATTCAATGATTCTTTAAAACTGTATGTAAAGATCTTCTGCCATCAAAGACGACACTTAGAGTAGTCAATATACAAACATTTGACTACATTTACAATAAAATTTCTATATAAACATCATGTGAGTAATGGAAGTTGTAAATAATATATTGCAAGCATAGAATTTATGTTTTTCATCAAGATATCAAGATTAGCATGAAACTATAACAGACACAGCACTGCATTATTAGGCAAGATTTCACGATATGCTACATATTAATGCACTTTCATACCACTGTAATACATATTAAAGTAATATGTTTGTTGTTTATTTTTAAATTTCGATTCATGCTTAATTACCAGTAACACAAAGTATACAGTGTTAAAACCTCTGATAAAAGCATGACTCGCTTAACCCACTCACACCCTCACCAAGTAAACTCCAAAACAAGTTTCAACTGAAAAAAACCCCTGAAGTTGGAACTACAACCACAATATCTTCGAGATATACTGCCTACCTTTTTATAGCTTTTCCATAATGCTAGGATACTTTACAGATCTTGTGGCAGCAATTTCAGGAAGTAAAGCTTCGACATAAAAAGCCACAATTGTGGCAAACTAAGTATAACTGTTCTTATATATGCCCTTACTCCAAATCCCTTCAATGACAACAGTAAAGGCTGGCATCACTATAGCCATCTCTTTCAACAGAAAGATATCTCTACGCTGCACAGGCAGTCATCATTTCTTAAGACAAACCTGCTTCCACATATTTCAACATCAAGTTTATGAAATGTAAGGTGGTTCAGGCTAGATGAATTTATTGTAGCCAAAATCTCCTTCAAATGTGCGTATATACTTCCCGTCACTATACTAATACCAAACATGAGTTAAGTTGATATCACAGTGATTCGGCTTTTAAATTTGTTATCAAAGATTTGGGTTTCATTGCAGGACATGAATTATTTCCACTTTACCGATAAAACTGATCCAAACCCATCTGGCAAACATGTACATGTATTAAGCTTACAACCACTGAAGTACAACCACGGTATTATTTTTATTGAAGAATGGGAACAAGCCTAGAAACATTAGTACATAAGGATTTGGGTGACCAGGATTGGTTAATAATGTAAGTTATGTTTTAGGAAAAAGAATCTTTTGAGACGTTATCATTGTTTAAAGTGAATGAAAACAGAGACATTGCTTTATTGATGGAATTCCAGTCCTTTATTAGTCTTGAGTTACACTCATTACTAAAATTAGCACTTGACTCTTTGGTGTGGAATTGAAAGCACATGTTTCAAACACAGGCAGATCCAGAAAGGCTGCAGCTCATATCATTTCCTCTGCACAGAAGCTGACTTCCAGGTTTCACCTAAACTTATAAATGTAGGTTCGGTCAGAAATACTAAAAAAATTTAAGTTATTGAATTTTTAATATCATGGTGTTTGCATAGGTTTACTATGGGAAAAGAATTAGTACCGTGATTCCTGGAGTCGATGTTTCAGAGTGTGAAAGCTGCTGTCGTAGCTAATGGAAACTAAGTCAGCTAATGAAAATACGTAAGGTGGCGCTCTACAGTTTCGTATTTAGCATAAGGTTAGAATTTTACAGAAAAAGAATTTCCCCGCGTTTCCTCACTAGTTATACTGGCTATTTAAAAAAGACTTTGTATAATTTAAATATTGTTCAAAGAAACTTTAATTCCCTTTATTTTGGTGTATGATTGATGGATGTAATATGGGTTATAGAATATACAGCTTGGCCTTACTCCAGATGTGTACCTTTCAAAAAAATGCTAGCTCTACTTGCACATTTTCACTTCTTGAACTTCAGAGGAAAATTTTCAAAAAAGAGCCGATAACTTTTTTTTACATTTTGTGTATTTGGTTATTTATTCATTACACTTTCAGAAGCTGGTATTGTCAAGTCTGGCAAAATTAATTTTCCCTATTTTAATAACTGCCAAGAATAGTGTACTTTAGGCAAATTCATGTTGATTTTTGGAGCACAATGAAGCAGACATTTTAGTTAGCAGTGTGCTAAAATCATTTAAAATGTCCAAAAGTGCAATATCCAAAGAAAGTTCAGCCACATTACACAAAAGTAGCATATAGGTATGCCAATATTCTCTTCACTGTGCGTGTTTAAAATGCAAACAACTTCACCTTGCATACATCACTCTCTCAAAAGTACATAATAACTGATGACTGCCAAATAACGCATCTTGCCCCGTGATGTGATTTCAATACCTTCACACTGGAGAGCGTGGTATTGAAATGACGTCGCGAATCGGAATGTAAATGAGTTACAAGAATTAAGCATCTTAATCAAAGAAGCATGAAAGTGATACATTAATGTTTAGGGACGTATGCGTCAAGGTTACTAAATATAGTAATGTCAAAAGATATGTATCTTTAATGTGTTTCGAAACGTATCTCAATGGTTCAAGCTTCCATAGCGTGACAGCCTGCGAGGGAACGATTTATTTGCGTTTATTATGGGAATCGGTCAGAATTTCATAACCGATAATCGATTTCACTTAACCGACTGATCATCGATTGTAATCGGTTATTAAGAGCAAATTTTACTTTCTGTTTGTTATGCAGTTATATCTTTGCTCAACAGTTAAAATGTTAATAAATGTACTGAAGTAATAACCTTTAATAACATTTATACCTTAATCTGATAAAATTATTACATTTTCTTCAAATATGTTATTTTTATTCTACAATTTTGTTAAATGAAAGCAGCTTCTTATGGCTGATCAGTTTTATATAACTGAAAAACTGATGCAATCCCCAATCCCACTCAAATCCCCCAAACTCTTTTCAGTTGTGCATATGATGTGGTGATGTGTCTATTATTTAAACAAATAAGGACATAGTTTTCTTTCTTGTCATTATTTATAAATACTACAAAAGGATTTTACATTTAAACTGAAACAAATAATCATATTTTTAAAACAATTTATTAACTCTACAATTTAACGGCAAAATCATGTAATCATGACTATATGTTCTTAATTTGGTTTGCACCTACAGAGTATGGTATGGTTTATATTTGTAAGTAGTGAAGGGAATAAAGTAGTTAGTTCAATTGTAGTAGATTGGAAGCCATATACAGCTTGTCATTTGGCCGGGAGTTTTACTAATCTTTGCATTTTGCATGCATCTGAAATGAAGTAGACTCCATTTGTACACAGTCGATTATAGAGGCTTATAATTGGTTATCTTATTGCTTCTCTCAACCAACTGATCATCGATTATAATTGATAATCGGAATGATGCCAATTTCGTGACTTTAGTAGGAAATGAGGACACAAAACTAAAAATTCCTTACATTGCCCCCTTACTGAGAATATCATTCATCTTGAATGGAACTTAACAGATTGAATATTAAGACAAGGCGATCCCAACATATGAGATCACAATGAGATAATGAAGGTAGACAAGACTTTTGTTAATACATTATATGTTACAGTAATTAATATGGTTGGAGATAAAACTGACTTCCATAAAATGGATGATAATACAATCTCCAATTATGGACTGTCATATAACAAACACATATCCATACATAATATTATGGGATAGGATACAAGAGCAACATTTTAATTTTTGACATTTCTGACATACAGAAAATATTCTCTCTCTCAATAAATTTAATTATGTACATGTATGTGGTGTTTTACACTAAAATATTTAACGACAAAATAATGACCAATTCCTATTTTCCAGCTTCAAATAATGAGAGTACTGAGTTCCTACTAAAATGTTTAATATGGGAAACCTTTCATTCCAAAGAATGAGATTTTTGTTTTGTGGTCCAATATGTAATTTTACATACCATATATATAAATTTTTAAGTCACTTTTGGATTATTTTCTCCCAGCCTGACTATTCATAAAACCTATGCCAGGAATTCCTCTAATTGTACATAGCTGAATGGTAAATTTCTGGAGAAAGTGTGCTGATATTCCAATAGTAGTTTTTTAAGGACTCCACGTTCATTCTCATTTAATTCCGTACAATACTCCTGGAACAATGAGTCTAAATATTCAGGTTCTCAATTTTCGCCCAGGCAAGATTCTGTGACCTTTACCTCATTTACAGTAGATTGTTGTTCAATACACAACTTGACCATATCAACTGTGGCCACTACAGTGTTTTAGTGAAATTTATACCCCTTTTCAGTAATATTTAGAAACCGCAAGGGTACAGTACCCAAAGTAATATTGACAATAGTTTTAGCTAACAACATGTCATGTTTTTGCATAAAATTTGGTGTTGTTTCCATTAAATTAGTTGTTTCTTTTATAACTGGGTCAATAAGTTTTCCAGAGACAATAATTTCACTATTGGGAGGGATGATAACATCATCCAAGACTGAAACAAGGCTACAAATGGGTTCCATGTCAGTTTGATACCGAAAGCATGAAATATTTTTCCCTATAACTTTTATATAGTTTTTATTTAAGAGAATGTCAATACAATGTCTAGTCATGAAGTCTTGACCAAGGATTCCATTCTGTTCTATATTAGCTATGAGCACCTCAAGCCTAAGCTTTTGACTGCCTAGTGAAAGGTCAAGCCAGCACTTTCCTAGGAAAGGTTTTCTATCTCCAGTTGCAGTAACCAGATTTAATTTCACAGGATAAACCTGAAGTGTTTCCATACTGCCTAACATCTCTTTCTATTTATGGATAATGATAAAAACACTGGCACCAGTATCCACAAGCAAAGATACTTGATATTTTTTATTTTAGCACAAACAAAGAATCAATGATTATGGTCATTTATATTGCTAATCATAATATCAGTGGGTCTTTCTTTAATTTCTGATGACTTCTGACCCTCGAATTCAGCACTAACTAGGTTTCCTCTGTATGCTGTTTCATTTGCTTTTTCTATCTGTATATGGTTGAGTCTGAGTATTATCCCTATCCTAGAAGTTTTGGTTGCCATTTCTGTATCGGATATATCTTTGGCTTCAATTATAATTATGCTGGTTCATTTTATTGCAACTTTGATTACCATTTGTTTTGTTTGTTGGAGAATCTATTCTGTCCAGAGTTACTCCCCCTTTTCCTTTAGACTTTGTACCAGCTGTTTACTTGAACTATTCAAGGCTTATATTGTTTCATTAAAAATTTTAATGTCAATTTCCTCCTTTTTATTAGGGTCTGCCTGCTTCTGGGTCTGACAGACAGTTGCACTGCTTTCATGCTGGGCAGATCAATGGAGTGAATTCCCTCTTTGTCTTTCAGCAAGTCTTCGTGCTTCCAGACGGATAACATGACTTTCAGCTTCGTTGATGGTATTGGGCCTAAGTTCCCATGTAGGAAGACTTATTTCTGAATCTGGTATAGAGTCAATAAAATAATCAATAGCCAAAATGTTTAACAAGGCCGTGTCAGCTGATGGATAGGCTAATTAGGCTAGTTTTGAACAGATTTTTCAAGTTCTGATAAGGATTCGTCTTTTCCCCTAACTCTTGTTGCAAGTTTGCTTTAAATCTCTGACTGTTCAGCTGATCCAAATCTGATATTTAGTATCTAGTATTTAGAATCAAAATCTTACCTGTCTTATGGGCTTATTTCTGTTAAAATTCACTTACGCACTACCACTACCAGCCAGATATAAGGATTATTTTAGTTCTAGTTATTGATCTGTACAACAATTTTAAAATGAGACCAATATTCTTCAAAATCTTCATGCCCATTATACTGCTGATGTTTTATTTTAACTTGTCCCTTTACTACTAACAGGGTTTTGGTTTTGAGAAAATGTTTCCATATGGCTTTCATTTTCGGTTGAGTTTTGAATAGGTGAGCTAGTATTTCTGTAATCCCAATGAGAAAACCGATTTTCAGTTGCTTCCATAAAAATTTGCTTTTCCAAAGTGTTTACATGATCTTTAAGAGAATAAAAAATTTTCCTTAGCTTCCTTGCAGTTTCATTCACTTCTTGTTTCAATGAATCTTTCATATCCGGTAAACTTCTCATATTTTCTTGTCTAAATAGATCTAGCTGCTCAGTAAATTAATTTAAGCTATGAATTCCTCTAAGAGCCATGTTTTGTATATTTTCAGATGGAGAATCAAAATGGTGCAAAGCTTGAGTTTCTTTCTCCTGACTGTCTCCAGCACTTGACTAAGACTGATCTCTTTCTCATTGAAAGATTATTTCAAAAACCTCCATTTTTCATTTATAATTGCTAATAAACATTGTTTAATAAAATCTGTTATTATATTCCATTCGTTTGCTTTTGTTAGATTAAAAAAATCAAGTGTTCATTTGGTCCATTAGACACTGGGAAAAATTTCTGGGAAATGCAGAAAAATATTTTTCATTAATCCCACTTCTTGACACCAATGTAACATTTTCTTACTCCAGATAATGGCAACATTTTCATTAAAAAAGTTTCGTTCCAGCATTGTGGTTTAGTAATTCCCTTACTTTACTTCTTTGTACATTTATATACATTAATACATATAGTATATTTTCTTTGGGACAATTACCCAGGATTGGAGAGAAGATTTTAGAAGTATGTCTCCATACATGGAGAAATATGGTAATTAGAAATGTATTTCCAAACAAGATAAATTTATAGTTCGTCTAATATTACTATGTGTGGTTTTAATCCAATTTCAATGATATCTAAAGCATTGCCATAGCCATTGTTTAGGCTTTTGTTTATTTTATTACAATCATTCAAGTCGCTGTTTCAATGTGTGAAAGCTGTTGTCCTCATTTCTTTTCATGGATTAAAGTTGCCAATGTCTTGATTGCTTCGCAACTGATTATAACCCCATGCTGGGCCCTTGGCCAGATGCTGGGCTATTATTACCGTCGATACTGACGTATTTGTATTCAGTACCTAATGGAAACTCAAGTCAGCCAATGAAAACACACGTAACGCATCCCACCTCGTGATGTAATTTCAATACCTTCACACTGGATAGTGTGGTACTGAAATGTCATCGTGAGTCGGAATGTAATTGAGTTACAAGAATAAAGAGATACATTGATGTTCAGGAAAGTACGCATCAAGTTAACTAAATATAGTAATGTCAAGACATGGCATGTTTAATGTGTTTCAAAACGTACATCAAGCGTGGCAAGTTCCCATACCATGACCGCCTTCTGACTCGGTTTTTCTGTCCATCACGTCACCTCGTGAGGGAAGGATGTATTTGCGTGACATTTATTATGAAATGAGGACATAAAACTAAAACTTCGTTACATCAGCATAAATGATCATTCACTCACCCCTTCCTCTGTTTTATCTTACGGAAACTGTTATCGTTCAGCAAATAAGTTAGTAAAAAAAATCAGAACTGAAACACTCAATGTTGATTTGATAATGTCGGCCCAAAAATGTAGGGTGTAGGGTAATGGACACTATTCGTGTTGCATGACATATGTCATAACTTTGAGCAAAAGACATTAGCTTCAGTTTTATGTTTTATCATTGGTAGAAATTTTTTGTGAATGAGAGATCGTGCTATTTATAACACACACACACACACACACAAACACATTGAGAGAGAATGTGACCTGATATGGTAATTATATATATATATATATATATATATATATATATATATATATATATATATATATATATATATATATTTGGAGGTTAGACGATAATAACTTTTTTTTATTATTCCTTTCTGTATTGTTTACCCACTTTATTTTCATCTGGCTTTAAAGTATATGTAAAAATATGTTCTTGAATTTTTTATGAATAATATTCAGATGGAATCATCACTTTGACGAGCTGATTATCACGTTCGTCAGACACTTACAAAACATTTCGTCCACACTGAGATTCACAAATTCAATATCCTAAAAAATGTCGATTAAATTTGAAACGTGATGCTATCTGACAGCATTATGATGTAGGGCATCACATGTTTTATGAGATAATGTCATAACTTTTTTAGTTTATGGGAAAACATCATTTTCACATCACCATGGATGCTGTCATCTTACTAAATCCGTATTTGGATTATAGATAAATACTTAATTTCATAAGTTGCATATTAAAAGAGCATGAATTAGATTCTGTAGTTTTATGGTTACTAGTTTTTACCTAATCAACAAGCTCTCTTATATTTTCAGTCACAACGACGGAGAAACAACATGGATGTTGATGAATTTCAAAAACGCTTGCAAAGGCTGGTGGGAGGAGGTCTAGTGAGCCTTGCTCTTTCATTAGGGAAAGACGTGGGACTAATAGATGCTCTCTGTATGGTCACCACTGGTCCACAGACTGTGAAAGAGATAGCGGATAAAGCAAGACTGAAGCCAAGGTAAGCATATTAAGTCCGCATAAATTCAATTCTGCAGATTTTATTCGCTATCAATTTATAAACGAATAGCTATAAGTCAAAGTGAAAGTAAATGTGCATAAAGTTTCAACATATTTTCCGGAGTATTTTTTTCATATTTTTTTCTCATTGATTTGAATAAAGCGTAGCTTATATAGAATGGTGACTTGTATATGTATTTATGTAGTGTCTTACCCTCATGAAAATATCTCTTCGTATCGTCTGACACAATAGCATCTCCTTGGTAAAACTTTGTCCAAATTGTAACAGAGTAGCAATAATGTGAGTTTCTTCTTAGGCAAATAAAATTCACAAGATCCTTTACTATGTTTAAAAAGTCCCCCTCATGCTTAATGTTTTCTTGATTTAATATAAACATCGTTCGATAACGATATAGTCATATGGCAAACATCTTTTGTTTAAAACTTGATTTATTTCAATAACCGAATAAATATTTAGATAAGATGAAAAGGTCACTCCCACACCAGCAATGAAAACAAGCATTTTTATAAGACTTGAAACCTTGGTTGAAACACGAACCTTGATAATCCCAAAACAATAGAGTTACATAAAATGCATATAGTGTCTTATTATGACAGTATGGTATCTCAACATTTTCAATATTTCCGATGATTTGGGCTATTTCCTTCCTTTTTTCTTGCGAAAAAAATTTAAAGCTTTCATAAATCATAAAATGTGTTCAGGAAATGTTACAATATTTATAGCTTTTATTAGCCCCTTGGGATTAAGTATTCTTAGCCGAAGATTATATATATATATATATATATATATATATATATATATATATATATATATATATATATATATATATATATATATATATATATAAATATATATATATATATATATATATATATATATATATATATATATATATATATATATATATATATATATATATATATATATATATATATATATATATATATATATATATATATATGCACCCACCAATTTAAGTAAAAAGAAATAATTTATTTCTCTAAGGTACAATCTGAAAAATAAAATGAATAAATTTCAAATATCACAAGTTCAAAATATATTGAATATTTTGAATGAATTACAAAGGTCTTGGATGTGTTAGTAAACAATCCAAAATGTTTTTGAATAACTGTTGTACAATCCCGAAATGGTACCTTTACACTAAAATGTTACTGAGTACTTTGTCATTCTAAAACTTTTTTAAATGAATATTTCCTCTCACATTATATTGGAACACAACTTAAAATATTAATTTTCAGATAGGAGTAAAAACTTTGTGTAGAAAACCTGTACTTACATACAAACTGTCACCTGACCTATTACTCAACAGAATTGTTTGCGAAACTGTTCATTGGTAATGGTAAAACTTTACTGACTGATAAAGAGTGGTCACATCTTGAACATAAATTGAAGTAAACATCTTGTTTCTCTCTTAAAATGATGACAAAGGCCAGATAGCTACAACACTCATTCAGGGACAAAAAATAAGAAAACAATATAGAAATACATAAACTCATCCCCTCATAAAGAAATAATAAGGTTAATACAATAAGCTTTCTTTTACATATTAGTCAGATATACAAATAATACTATAAAAATTAAAATTACATTGGAAGATGTCATGACGAATGATACAATGCATAATTACACAAAATATATACAAACTAAAGTGATATAGTACTTCTACATATCCGAGATAATGCATCGGAAATTACATTTTCTTTCTCTTTGATGTGCCTAATGTTATGTTGTATTCCTGCAGGATCAAACTTCACCCCAGCAATGTCCTAGTGTGTTTTTCATTTTGTTAATGGAAAGTAAGGGGGCTGTGGTCATTGGTACACTTTAAAATGTAAAACCAAAGCATTCCTTCTCGATTTTTGCTGCTTGTTTAGGTCATTTAGACAAATAAAACACTTGATGAGCTACACCATTTTTGTCTTCTAGATTCAATACTCTCCCAACCGTTAAATCAGTTGCATCAACATTTCAAGAAGTTCCTATAGTTGTGTATAGTAGATCTAAAGACCTTAAGATCCATCTGGTATGTGCCATGGTAACAAAAAGCATTGCCTAATGTGTAAACATATTTCCGAAACAAAACCTTTTTCACTTTCAGAAGTTTAACAGTAGTTAAGTACACGATTAATCAGAAGTTTAGATGTCATGTCAATAATATAATCGATCTCCTGACATGCAATGTTACATTCCATTTAATATTTTGGCGAATCAATAATCACAAAAGCCAGATTACCAACAAAATCAAGGCAGAATTCACTAACAACTACAATTACAAAGAACATTCATTTGAGTCCCTCGAGATGTTTGCGATTTAAACTACCCTAGGTTGGACAGACATATAACTCATATGTAAGGAACGATACTGGTTACTACAATTTAACAATCATGGGGAATTTGTCCTCAGTTAAATATTGTATCGTTCCCACTGCAGCTTTGTCAACATTACAGCCAGTCAATTTTGCATATGACACAAAATTTTGTGCTAATATCTACCCAAGTAATGTAATTTTGTAAATTTGTATTATTGTTATTATTATTATTATTGTTGTTGTTATTATTATTATTATTATTATTATTATTATTATTATTATTATTATTATCATTATTGTTATTATAGTTTGTATCCATTTTTTCGAAACACATTTATCATAACATCTTACATTCAACCGCTCATTGCATAACTCTACCGGAATGTAATTTTCATATATAAAGAAACCACTTCATGTAAAAAATGAATACATTAAAGATTTTATATTGATGATGAAATGAAAATATAGATGAAATATAGATATTCACCTTCTGCTTAAAAACTTAAAGTTCAAACAAAATTAATTCATGTGGATTGTATTCAAAGGAAGTTTATTATTGTTTTGATTCAAGCAGTAGACTAGTCACTCAATATGTTTACCTTATTTCATTAACAAATTTTACGGATTTGCTCTGGATGTCCGCTGCCAGATTGACCTTGATTTTCGGGTTAATAAAGCAAGCATTTGGAACAGTATGTGTATTGCAATTGATCATCTTTAATAAAGCATGCGTTTTCTACACTATATACATATTTTCCGTAATAAATGTACTGATGACCTTCATATGCGGCTTCTAAATATTAGCGGGTATTATAAACTTCTGCTTTTAAATGCGGTCAAAATTTTACATTACATCGTTTTCAAATAACGCTCTTATGTGAGCATCCATATATAACAGGATAGAAAACTGGTATATTTTTCTGTCCGCAAGGTACGTTCGAGAGTGGCTGTGTTGTATGGTAGCAGCAGAAATTGTTATGGTGCATGTGCCAGATAATGGATCAGATGTCAGTGGCGATGAAGAACGATACTATATTCCTGAGGTGAATATGTCAAGTGTAACAACAGCCGCCAAACTGTCGTCTGCTGTGCCAATTCTAGCCAAACGACAGGAGAAAGTTAAACAGTGCATGGGGGCAGATGGGCCCAATGGTAAGACATTTTCTTGATTATTCTTTGATTGGAATATTTGCATGTATTTTCTGTATTCAACGGTCACTGCAATTGGTTTTATATCCGCAATCATACCTCAGCAACCACTGATAGTTGTTTGGTTTTTGTTGGGGTTTTCATTGTTTTTGTTTTCTTGGGGATTTTTTTGCTTCTTACTTTTACTTTATTCATGCAGATCTGAATAGAATATGGTCTTTCTATGATTATAGATGAATTATGCTTTGGTACGATAGTAAGGGCTTTGCTCTGTGCACGAGAGCAAAGTGATATCAATAGTATATTTATAATATATGATGACAATATTGAAAAGACTGTTTCACATTATTTTTTTGACAAATACTAACAGACTGCTCCTATGGCCTATATGGTTAGAGCTTCTGTCACAGATGCAGGAGGTCGTCAATGTAATACACTATTTGACTGACAAGACTGTAATAATAAACCGTGTTGACAATGCTGACAGGACTGATACACAAATGACTTATAATCAGTAATAATAGACTGTGTTCACAGTAATGACTAGACTGCGATATACGACTTACTGACAAGGCTGTAATAATAAAGTACTGACAAGATGGAGATATGACAGATACGACTAATACGACAAGGATCATAGGCTGTGTTAACAATGCTCACAAAACTGTGATAGACGACCACATGACAAAACTGTAATAATTGACAATACTGACACGATTATAATAAAAATTTAATGTTCTTAGTTAGATATCTGCATTGTGTTTGAATATAAATGTTCGTTGATGAACTGATGTATAAAAACATTTTGAAAGCATTCCATGATATTGCAGGCCAACAGACAAATATATTCTCACCAGTCAACCAGTGTGAGAAGGAATCAAATTCCCTGCTTTAGACAATATGAATGTGTCGAAGAGCTTAATTTTTTACAGACTCGACTATAATAGATTGTATTAATGTTGGTGAAGTGTCATAATTCGGAAGCGAGTCCTGTTTTCAAGATTATGTTTCAAAATATTAAATATTCCAATAACAGGTCTGATATTAAGCGTTGAAAGCAGCATGCTACTGATATGTTTTGACTCCAAATAATTAAACTTGAAACAAATCTTAGAAACTCAATTATTTTTCAGGCTTTTCTTATTCGCAATATCCTGAATTATTTGACTGGTTGTCAGATGTACAGCATCAGACTGTGCCCATGATTTGTGAAAGAGATGTCCTTCCCCAGGTTGATGAACTTCTGCCACATCTGAGTAAGTTTGACACAAGAAAATGGCACACCATATTTCATGACTTTCAAGAGGTGCTGAGAGTATTTATGGTTTGCTCTGTTAAATGAAAATAATCTACACATATACTTACACCTGTTTGGAATGATAATTCCGTTCCGGTTACATTTTCTTTGGCTAACTGTCTGTCAGTGCATTAGTCTATATAATTAAGTAGACACCCATCATTATCTCTTTAAAAAATTCTTGCATATATACTACTGATTGGGATTGAGTATTGTAGCGTAAATTATCCTGATAACAAATTTAATTCAGCTCCGGTTATATACTGTCTGCATATGATTTAATTGTTAATGTAAACCACCTTTTCTTTTGTTTATTAGAACCTCTCGCTGAATGACAATTTACAACCAATGTGTCTGAATTTAAATACAGTGAGAAAGAAAGAGAACAATAAAGTGAATCATAAAGAGAGATTTGATTGACGACATAGAACTAAGGATCAGCTTCATTTATCTGCTGTGATACATGCCTATATGAAAACTTGTAAGAAAGAATGGATGTAGTTCAGAGAATCCAACTGCGCAGTCATACAATTGCGGAAATTAGGTTCAGATAGGGCTTGAAATATCTACGCATGTTACCATAGACAGTAAGCTTTCAGACATCTGAAAATACTATGGGAGAAACTTGATATGCACAAAGGGTGCAGTTCAGTTGATTAATTTCTGGCTCGGTACTTCACGATAAAGAGTTGTTCTGACAAAATATAATCTGATCAAAGATTTGTTGTTGTGTAAGCAAGTGAATATACTTGTAAATTTATGTGATCGGTAATAGCAGAAATACAATAGTTATTTTCCCAGAAAGTCAATTTAACATGTATGTAAGTTTCATTACAGTTTTGTGAAATATTCACTTGATTGTAGTATGTATTTATGTTCCATCATTGTAAAATGGACATTCATTTTTGTTCGTCTTACTTTCAAAGCATCTGCTCAATGTAATGTATGTATGTATATATGGATGGATGGATGGGTGGATGGATGGATGGATGTATGGATGAGTTCATGAATGTAGTTAAGTAGTAAGTCAGCTTATTGTTTGCATATTTTTTTTATTAAAATATAAATAAAGACATTATTTTTTGTTATACAGAAGAAGGCTGTTGGGTGATAGATATTGGTTGTGGTACGGGTGAACTAATAACTACTCTGGCACAGAAATTCCCACATTCCAGCTTCATTGGCGTAGAAAATTCATCATATGCGATCGAGAAAGCCAACCACTTAGTTCGAGATAAAGGTGTTATTAATGTTACACTAGAAGAAATGAATGCTCAGAAACTTCCGGAGACTTGGAATGCTTGTTTTGATTGGGTGTTGATGTATGGCGTATTGCATGATTTATCCAATCCACAGATGGCTTTGAGCGAGGTTCGGCGTGTGTTAAAGAACAATGGGCTATTCTCTCTAATTGAAGTAGGTGTAAGTTGCAAGCCAAAAGAAAATGCAGGGAGCATGGAAGCAGCCGGAAGTTACGTATATAGTCTTTACAGTTGTCTCCCTTCCAGTTTAGCGGAGATCTCAGATAGCAAGCAAAATTCGGGTATGGGTATTCAGCGGATGCAAAAGTTGCTGGAAAACAATGAATTCGAAGTGATAAACTTTCAAAGAATGATACTAGACTCGGAAAATGTTCATTTCGTTTGCAAGAAGAAGAATGCCAGTCTTGAAATTGAAGACGATATTTCTTTGTATGACTGCTCAGATGACGACGATTAGAAGATGATGACGAGTAGTAACCAACAATGACTGAAGTGCATTGTGTATGTTTGTTAAGCTACCTAAGTTTATCTGGGGTTAAATATTTTTTTTTCTTAAATTTTAACTATGTATTCCTAAAATTAATTTGTTCATAGAATTTTTTTTTGATATATTGAAATTCAACTATGTTGAAAATTCAATCATATTATTTTAAAATTTCAATTCTAGTAAGCTGAATTTTCAAATAAAAAGTTGAACTTTATCAAAATAAGTTGAATTTCCGAACAGATGCAAAATTTCAAGGTTTGTAGTTCAATTATCACATGCTTAAATTCAACTTTCAACACACCGAGATACAAAGAGTGTTTTGGTGTCAATGGGCTTCCTCATAAAATAATTTATTTACAACATGTTATTTTAATTGCACAACATTGCAAGTGTGCATTTTTAATAAAATGTGTTATGATTAATTGCAAGCCTGTGACCTTCTAAAATAAACCACTGAAGTTCACATCTAAACTAAATACTATTCTTACTCCGCTAGAAAAACCTTTGCAAAGTCTAAATTAAACTATAGAAACTTACCATGATGTTAATTCATCCAAGCGGATTAAACTAAGAAGACTAGAAAACGACAGCCATGTACAAGTGGAATTATCCTTTGCAGCCTACACACTTTTTTCAAAACTTTTCAAAATATTTTTAGTAGTCATCAATTACTACTTTAGAAATGAAATATCCAGGATATAATTTGTGCTTACATAAATGTACTCAAAGTAATATCACCATTGCTCATTAATTTGAAGGTTAATAAAAATATTGTTCAGTATCTGCATCTAGTTGATATAGGATGGTTGAGAGATAATACATTTAACGGTTTAAATCATATAGAAGCAGACATGAAGAATTTTACAAACACAATGGTTTTTGTGCTTTATTTGTTTGTTTTGCCTATGTTTTATATATGCCTTTGAAAAAGACTCATTAAGAGTCAAAAGCGCTCAGGCTAGTTAGATATTTGTTTTGCACTGTTTATCATTAGAATATTGCATATATATATATATATATATATATATATATATATATATATATATATATATATATATATATATATATATATATATATATATATATATATTGTTGTGTACATGTAACTTAATTGTTTTACGTGTTTTTAATTCTCTTTGTTTTCGTTGCATTTTATTGCAATGATAATTTTTATTGGAATTGAGTCTCTTTTCGAAAAATTGACTTGATCAGATTAGAATGTATTGGTTACTTGAGCACTGTTTTTAGATAGCCTTGGTTCACAGTTTTTGCAAACGATTGGTTATTACCATGATGGCAATGATGGCGTTCGGCCCACATGTTAGCAAAATTGTAAACAGCCTTTCTTTATTATTACTAGTGGGGAAGCTGATTCTTTGATAGGGCTTTTCTTGCCTGTGTAATAATTTTCATGTCACTTTTCAATTATGATCAAGATTTGATTTGCAACTCTTTGTCCAGTTTGACTGTGAAGATTCAAATTTTTGCACATAAGTAGCTACTTGTCCAGTGGCTGGAACGATGTATATTGGACATTACTCTATCATATTAATCGTACATTAACAATATTTTCATTTTGAAATACATTTAGACATGTTTCTCCCAACACACACACACACACACACACAAACACACGCACACACAGACACACACACACTTATACACACATTTTAAGAAAAAGTCTTTAGCTGAAAACCAACAATTATAATATATTAATTTTGTGATATAAATAACATGTTGTGTGCATTTACTGTTAATACTGCTACAAATTTATTATTATTATTATTATTATTATTATTATTATTATTATTATTATTATTATTATTATTATTATTATTATTATTATTATTATTATTATTATTATTATAAATACCAACCATTGTCATCGCTGTCGTCGTCGTAGTCATCGTCATCATCATCAAACATCGTTTGTTCTTATATAAGAAAATTTTTCAGTTTTAAAGTCTTATTTATATAAACACCTGAGTTGCGTAAATTGTATTATTGTTATAATATAGAAAGTTCGATCAAGTTAAACAGACATGGTCTTTGCGATAACCCTTATCTAACTAATTAACCCTTATCTAATTAAGCAATCCCTAACTCTTTGTGTGACTGACACTCTAAAATAAAACAATACTCATCATCCAGTATTTTGCATATCGAACATAGACTTTCTTAGAAATCTTTGTACTGTCATTGACCATATATTTTCAATTATAATCTTTGCGATGACACACAAACTATAGCACTTGCAGGAAATATGACGATTGGCCACGTACAAAGCTGATATAGAGCAGTATTTACGTAAAAAAGATCGCACCTGTGGCCTAGCGTTCGCCTCGGATGTGGGTGGTCGCGGGTTCGAACCCCGGCGGAGTCAAACATAATTATGGTACCAACAACTGCCGCGCTAGGCACTCAGGGTTAAGAAGTTAGTGTTAGGATTGGTTGGCCTGATGTCAAGATAATGTGACTGGGTGTGACATTATGCTACATATCTGCGGAATGATGCCTCGGTGCTAGAAGCTACAAACTTCCCTACTGCAGTCATATGAGTGGAAAATTGCAAAAGCTACGTTAAAAATTTAAATTACACACACACACACACACACACACACACACACACACACACACACACACACACTCACACAAACATAAGTAAAAAGAAGCTCTTAATGGATCGCACGCGATGCCTGATGTTTACTGTTTATTTTTTTTTGTGTTGCTGTGTTTGGTAATATTCACGCGGAAAATTTGAACAGATAATTCTCCTTTCCAATTCAAAATAAAATAGCACATTAGAAAAAAAATTAACGCCTTATTGGATTTGAAATTAAGATCCCATCTTAACCACTCGCAGACGTAAGAATCTATACACATCTTCGAATATCAATGTTATTTTGTACACACGGAAGTGAAATATTTCTTGTAAATCATTTCTGTTGATTATTATAATTATCTTCGTGGGAAATCTAGTAATTCACAGCCTTGCATAAAATAGAATAGCATAAAACATAAGTTAATCTTTGTTTGGAGATACCTTAGAAATATGCTAATATTGCCTAAGCCTTGGTTCGTCCAAACCTTATGGAATCCAAGTAATGTAACATTGATTAACTATCCAGCATCACAACTCAAAACTCGCTAGCCCTTTAATGTCTGGTTTTACAGTGTCCAGTAAAGCGTTTGATGCTATATAACTTATACTATATACTCGTCTAACATTACAGGGTACATAACAGACGGACGGTGTCATTTGATACAAGATCGTCTTGAGTATTCCTTCTATTAATCAAGTCACCAAATATCATTACTTTGCCTTTACCACGTGACATATTATATATTTGGGGTTTTTTGTATTTTCAAGCTTATTTAAAACATTTTTGTTGAAAATCCCTTCGACATTCAACAGTGAAAAACGCAATTTATTGTTTTCTACATCTTGCTCTAACCCTTGCCATTGTGTGTGTCAGATTTGTGACTATTAGTGTCAGATTAGTAATTTATACCACTGTTCTCCTCATTTATACCACTGGTCTCATACAGCCTATTCTCAGATACACTCAACGAAACATTTTATTTGATACAGTGCATATTACTGACTAACTGAAATCCCTTATGTCATGCTTATTCACGGATGTAGTTATTGTACTATCGTTTTGTTGAAAATAATCTCTTTGTGGTGGAGTCCGATTCTGAGTATTAGCTGATGAAGAAGATTAAACTATTGATTTATTTCGTGGATTAGATAGGATTCATACTGAAAACGGTTGACATGATGTAACGTTGCTTTTGCGAGGTTTTCATGTATACTCAACGGGAATATCAGATGATGCTGCACAGCACTTGTGGTTCTGTGTCTGCGCAGGAGTATTGGACTCGACGCTGCTGCTGTGAACTTTGATAAATTGATGAATGCCAGAGTTTTGGCTTGCCACGATTTTGTCAAACAACAATTGGATCTGAATTCAAAGACGTTGATATAAAATACAATAAATATATTTTTGTAATTTAATTTCTTAGAGTATGATCTGAAATATCAACTTGAAGGTAAATAATGTGATCGGCACTAAATAGGTAAACAATATTTTCTCAGATTTAGTACTTTGCGTACGCTGAGTATCGTGTTACCTATGATTCTGTTTGTGTCTTAATCGGCTCATGTGGTTCTTTTGGTACAGATAAATAATCTTTCAACATCAGGTTATATCTCAACAGTAGTCTATCGATTTGATATTCTCTACATCTGTCATGAATTTCAACTGATTATTATTAGTATTGTAATAAATAACAGTAAAAGTAATAATCCTCGTCTTCTAAATAAATTATATATCGTGCAGAATTTTCTCGACCCCCCACCTTATGCATAAACCAGATAATACGAGATGTGAAGAAAGAGACAAAGAAAACTAAACTTGCACAAAGTAACTTATAAGAACCGTAAACCTTCGTATGAAGATTCCTGAGAAAATCCGTTAATAAACGAGCGTGACGGATTTTCATCTTTGTCCTATGACGATGTCCATGGACCTATGAATGGTGGAAAAATACAGTCGCACGAAGCAACCGAAAGGGGAAGGTTTGAAACGGAGGATAGAAACAGTTGTATGGATGGTAGCAGTGTTAACTAAATTATAATAATGATTTAGACGAAGAGTAAATAGTTTAAATGTGTAACTCACCTCTTGTCACTTCCTCATATCTCTTTGCTAATATTTCCAACTCGTTTACATATGCTAGCCGCTTTTTGAAAGCTGGCGCATTCAGTGTTCAAGTGTTCAAGTAGTTAACAATGACGTGTGGCTTAGTGCAATAATATTTTTTTTTGAACTATCTTTCAAGTTTAATCATAATTGCGTTTTATATTTTTTAAATCAATATCAATTCAAAATAGAAGGTGAAAAACTAAAAGAAGCAATTCATTAATTTGCAAAGGAGACTGCGATTATTCGCAAAATGTCAACTAAATTTTGTAGCGGACACACTCCACAGGTCTGTGCAGAGTTCTTTCATTCAGTCAATACACATTTGCTTGTAGTCAGTTTTAACTGCATTTGTATGTGATATAAATAACACATATGTATAGTATGTACGCTCATAGATAAACCGCTCGTTGAGTTAGTTTCTCATTAATAGAAACTCGGCAAGCCTCCTTTGCTTTCAATGAAAAAGTTATAATCTCGTGGTATATCATTGTTGTAGCGTACATGTATATTCTGTTCTATTCCCGTCAAGATAATCTCATTTAAATATTGACCAGGAGAAGAAAAGTATTATCCAATATGGAGTCTACCAAACAGTTCGGTTTGCCATTTGAATATATGTAGATTCGTTCCGCTGTTTAGTTACTTGATTCCCTGGCCCACATATTGAATTAAGCAATGATTGAATGTTATTAAGTGATGCTGGAATCACTGAGATTGGTTTGACAAGAGTCCAATGACAACTGCATTTCTACAGTTAAATAGGTTCAATGATGGAATTTGTACGCGTCGTCAGTCGGGCATGTGTTTTCCATGGTGACATTTAATATCTACGTTGCGAATATACGGTACCGAGGATATAACTAATGGTTCCAGTGTTTGTCGATTAAAATATTAGCATACAAGGAGATCAACATGGTGTCCGTGTTGGTGCCTTTAGTTTGTAGATAGTCTTTTTCATCCAATTGTCAGTTTAGTACTAGCTTCAGTAGTTTTAAAACTTGTATATTTGTTTTTTTAATTTCAGTTCTTGTTTGGAGTGCTTACAAGCATGCTGATATTCCGTCATCATGCGGTATATAGGCGATATTACATCCATTGAAAAGAAGAACAGTATTGGCTAATAAAGGCATAGTCAAGGAGTCCATCGCTTGAAGATCTCTTAATCTTCAGTGAGGCATTTTTTGATTTGTCTTGAATGGTAGTTTTCCATTGTTTATGGGTTGTAAGATCATTTACCAACTGATATGCCATTTTGCAGTCATTTTTACTCAGACTGTCTTCGATTTTGCAGTATTGCCATTCAATCCAGAATTCAATTGCCTTTTACATGCTTTCCTGAACATGTTTATATCTTCATATTTCCTAGTTCCTTCACGATCTCTTTTTCCCTTTTTCAGTTATCTTCTTTTGTTGCATAGTTCAAGGACATCTATCGTGACCCAAGGTTTCGATGTTCGACGATATTTGCTAACCATCTCGCAAGCTGTACTGATCACAACTGTGTTTAAATTTGTTATTTAAGACTCTAGATCAGTGGCTTCGCTCTCCAGGGTTATCAAAAGTACAATTTACCACCAACCATTCATTGGAAGGTTTCTGTGACTTTTAGATCTATCAATGTTTCAAGGTCAAATCTTATTCACGGTTGGTTAGGCTTTATGATCATTTTCAGGTGGAGGCAAGACTCTGTCATTAATAAATCATGGTCATTTCCAATATCTGCTCCCAGGAAACTTCGTGGTCTGGCGATATTTAGTCCTGTGCAGAATCGTTTTTCACCAAGATTTAGTCAATCTGGTTGCTATGTGGTCCATCTTATGGATGCTACGCGAAACTCGCGATACAGGCTACCGCACGAAGGATCACTGAAGGGAAATATCAATTTAACAGTTGGCATAAAATAATCCATACGAATCCAGGGCAATATAGAGACTCAAACAAGAGACTCAAATGTGAAATTTGCTTATTGCTTAGTAGAGGCCCCAAAAATATAGATCGAGAAACTATGATAAACTAGAGAGTATTTATTCCTCAGTAGGGAAAAAACTAAGAAAATATTTAAAGCTATCTGAATAAAACAATTGATGCCAAAATGTGTACAAGAAACGAACTTGACGAATCAAAGTTGAAATTAACACTAAAATAACAGACGCACATGCAAATATTGATTTATGCAGGAACAGTCAAAATAAGGTAAAGAGCTGAAAAGCTCAATTATTTGGCCATCTAACAGGTTTTGGAAGCAATTTCAATGCAAACTACTTCAAAAATAAATTCAAAAGAATCAATTCAAAAGTAAGAAACTGTTAAAAGAAAGGGTGAAGCTACACTAGAGATTATTACAGCGACTGTAATTATTCTATCAACATGTTTTTCTCTCCGTAGTAAAAATATAGAAAGTGACACTGTTCATACTCTCTAACCACCTCCGCCTTCTCGTCCTAAATATACGCCAACAGCACCAAATTCCTTGGCTCCATTTTAAACAATTAAATTATTTTTGGATAATTTAGACGACTATTTTAAGAGTTATATAAATGGTCAAAGGAATGACCTGCTATCACTGGTAATGTGACAGGCATGTTGTTGCTTATGAGCGCTTGAGTGCTAGGCAATTTGTTTCTTCCCTTGTCTGACTCACGGTGTTAATGGTCCCTGTATTAGTACGCTTCTTATTTGTATTTTTAGTCCAAGATGTAAACAGCCTCTGCTAAGTTAGAGTTTCATTTTCAAATAACGACGAATTCTGAAAAACGCAGACATGGTTAATATCGAAAAAATAAGAAAAAACCATGCATGTTCCACGAAATCGAAATCATTGACATTTGATTAATTGCTGGTCAGCGCTGATTTTAGTAAGTTTGTAAAATAGCATGTGTCTTTGGAACGTCTGGTAATCTAATAAAATTTGCAGATCTGACAGTATGACTATCAAAGAAATAAACTTTATCGCGGTTTAATTATCTATTTCATCGCGGTTTAATTATGTATTTCTTTCCACGGCATCTTTCTGTAACATTTGTAACGCTTCAAAAAGATTGTTACACAAGTCGTGTTTCTTTCACTGCCATATCTGTATTGTGCCATTTATTTCAGTAGCTTATCTCCCATCAAGCAAAGTCTCTTGAAAGCAAAATTTGGAAAGATGTAGATCTGCACCATATGAAAGGCGTCTTACATTTTCCCACCAAGATATTGTATAAATTGCTCCAAGAATATCAGTCTTTTACTAAATATTTCGTAATTTTCGAGGTTGAAGTCTGTAGAAAAGCAAAACAAAAACGTTTCCATGCAAATTGTATAATTGATTGAGTGGTTGTCTGAATCTTTACTGTACCTTCTGTGGCATGAAATTCAAAAGCAATTTTTTTTTAACATCTTCGATTTTTAGTGTATTTTATCCAGCACAGAATTCCTTGGGTCACATTGCAGTCTTTAACTTTGTATTTGCTTTCAGTTGATTGCACCATAGTTTAACTCAGTATTCACAATTTAACACCTCATAATTTATGTCAGGCCATTTATTACCATGTGAGAACAATGCCTAAAAATTAATCACCTTATCAATTGTGTGCAATTCTGGTGTTTACCTATCATGTATTTGGACGCAGATTCGTTTCCCCTGAAATCAATGCAAATGCGTACGACGATGCATATTTAATATCCATGATATTCTAAAGCTGATACACATGTCACATTCAAGAAATAAGTTATATTTGAAAACTTCAAAGTCTATATGGTCTTTGCTACTGCTATCTACAGCTATCTATACACTGCAACTTCAGCATTTATTTGCACTAAACAATATTTTCTCTGTCTCCCTGCAGCCAAATGATTCCTTGTCTCCGCTTCATTTCATAAATACTGACTTTTGGTCTTACCTTCTAGTGATCATCAAATATTTTTTCGTAAAAATATATTACTTGCTTGTAAAACAGGATCTTGGTATCCTCCTTCAGGTCTGTGTAGACAAGAGTATCAACTTTAATAATTGTGAATATTTACTCAATAAATCTAGAAATGAAGCCCATTACAGATATTTTTTTTCATTTAGAAATTATTATATTTTCAGCAGTTTTGAATTTGGAGTTTGAAATATATCAGCTGTCAAATATGCCTGTAGATTATTCAGTGCTGTTGACGCTTGTTTGCTTTGATTGATCCTTTCTATTGATGTTTTATTGTTATTACTCAAACCATTAATTACCTTTGTAAGAAGTTTGAGTTATCTCGTTTGTATGGTTCTACTGTCATCGTTTGTAAAAATGAATTTGCAACTATCTTATTTCTCAAATGTTTTTCTGCTTGTGAAAATTGTTTACTCGCCGCTGGCAATCCAAATAAGAAAGATAGACCCCTCTGTAGTAAACTATTTTTCTCGATTGCATGTTATAGGTAGATATCTACGCACTTTTCCGTTCAGCATAGTTTGTCTTGTTTAATTTGTTCGCACAATTGATTGATATTTGTACACTCTACGTGTTCATTCAGAATCATAGCAAATATGACTTAAACGCCGTTCTTTCTCGGTCATTTAAAACAATATAAAACATCGAGAAGAAATTTGTTTACCCTGACAAACATGTATACACTTATTGTCAATAAGATAATAAAACAACCATCTGCAATTGCAACTTCTATTATCAGTAATTATCAAAATTTATCCCTTTTAAACATAAGCACGAAAGGTGATCAACTTTCAAAATATATATGACTGGAAAACAGCTATTTCCTAGAGTTAGTAAATTTAATATTATTGATTTTTAATTTTGATAAATGCAGCTGCCCAGGAATATCAATTATTGGACAAACACATTTTGTGTTAATATATGAATGGTCTATATATTTATTTTTAAACAATTAGATGCTGGTGGCGTAGAAATACTTTTTAAGCTTAAAATATTTGTCACTGAAATAAAAAAAATCAATATTGCATCAAAATATTCAAACTGTTAGCCCACTAATGAGACCCGGTCGGGATAAAAAAAGGCTTGGAAGGTGTGCAATGTCCGCATGTGTTATTTTAAGAGTTTGAACAAGGTTTCTTCAGGGTTGAGGTGTGCGTGAATGTGTATTAAAAGAGTGTTTCATCATTATTTCTACTTGTTCCTTATTTTCTATGTTTCTATTCCTATCTTTCTCTAATTAACAACACGTCCACATTATAACTTGTTTGCTTGTTGCAGTGCTTCAGATTCTGTATCTAAATTAATTGTTTTCAAGTTTACAATTTCCCGCTATATTACATATTAGTATTCAATCTAATTTATGTTAATTTTCCTTATTTCCAATCAAATATTTTTCGTTGCATTAACGCCATCACGATTATTAAATTTAAAATTTCGTACTCACTGAAGACGAGTCTCCTACTAGTAGCTGATTGATTACAATATATGTCAAGAATCCTATTTTGACAGGATGATATGTTAAAATTTTTTGTTAACTGTTCCACGAAACAGTCTTATTGTATCAATTTGTGTTGCTATATTAGATCTGTACCTGTACATATTCAAACAACATACGACAATTTGTCGAAAGCGGCAAGAAGCATATACTGCTGTCAGTAAGACTGGTTACTTATAGGTACAATTTGGAGTTATGTCCTCACTTCATTTGACTTTTTTACAGTTTCATTAGTTTGACATCTATCCGTTAAAGAAACTTTTAAATGAAACAACACAGGAGAGATAAATCTTTATTTTACTTCGAATCAAACAATTTAAAAAATTTCACTTCAGTTTTTATCTTCAAAGCTATATAAAAAATATTCAGAACGGGACAAAACTGTATACAAGAAATGCACCGTTCGTAATAGAACTATTAACTAAATCATAATTTAAGAAAATCAACGATAAAAAAGGCTGTTATTTACTGATGATGTTAAACTTCTTGGAACCAGATTTTCATTTAAACCTATCTTTCAATATATATATATATATATATATATATATATATATATATATATATATATCACGATTCAGTATCAAATTTATTATACTTAAAATCAGGTTCATTTCACCATATTGATAGGCCAATATAAAACGAACCAAACGGTATTCTCATACAGAAGTTTCTCCACTATGGGGTTTCTTCGTCTGTAAGAAATATAGACATATAGTTCAAGAAAAAGAAATCTGATATTTAGTCAGTAACAAATGAAAAGTAATCAATTTATTATAGTAGCATGCTGTTCAAACGATTTTGATACTGACATTTTGATACTCACATGCTGTTCAAACGCTTTTGATACTGACATGTACAAACGCTTTTGATACTGACATATACAAACGCTTTTGATACTGACATGTACAAACACTTTTGATACTGACATGTACAAACGCTTTCGATTCTGATATGTATAAACACTTTTGATATTTCATGTTGTACAAACGCTTTTGTTACTGACATGCTATGCAAACACTTGTGATACTAACATTCTGTACAAAAACTTGTGATACTTGAAATGCTGTTCAAATATTTGTGATACTGACAAGCTGTGAAAAACACCTTAGGTACTGATATGTCGTATTGACAGTTGATTCAGACAAGCTATGGAAACACGCGTGATACTGACTTGCTGAGCAAACATTTAAAATCCATTAAAATTGCAGTTAATAGGAATTTAACAGAGATAAATGCTGACGACTGAATGCCACGACCGCCTAATATTGTGAAAGCACCTTGTCTAAAATACTTTCCTCACACATGAGAATTTCTAGAAACGAGCAACAGAGAGCTAAGCATACAAAAGAGATTTTTCTAAGTTCACGATAACGTTCAATGGTAATCTTGCATAAAAGGATTGTGCGAGTCTTGTGTCACACTAACCTAT
This sequence comes from Potamilus streckersoni, assembly GCA_016746295.1. Taxonomy (NCBI): domain Eukaryota; kingdom Metazoa; phylum Mollusca; class Bivalvia; order Unionida; family Unionidae; genus Potamilus; species Potamilus streckersoni. The sequence goes on along the minus strand of JAEAOA010001753.1, from coordinate 185,838 downwards.
TTCCTGACAGTGTAGTCCCGTATATCCCTGGGCACAGTCACACACATAGTAGTTAAGGAAGTCTCTGCAGATACCGTAAGAGCTGCAAGGACTGCTTACACATTCATCATGCTCTATAAAATATAAGTATATATTAATTTTGTCCAATAATGGTCAGCAGACTGAACACCAATAATATATGTAAGGCAAGGGCATTAATTTAGTGGCAACCTAAAAACATGTCTTTTATTATGAGTTAAGTGTGTAAACTCTCATGTGTGTCAATATTGCAATATTGCGCATTCTTGTCCGGGAACCAGAGTCAAACAAATTATAATTGCAACCTTTACATTTAATTTTGAATTAGCTTACAACATGTGTTTATGTTAGTGTTTAGGCATGTATACGTTTCCGTTTGAGAGGCAAATCGGCCAAGAACAATGGACACGTGACTTTCTATTCTGGCAGTGTTGTCTGATGCAATCAAGTATATAGGGCACTAGTAAAAGCCAAGTTAGTCCCATTAAAGCTAATCTTTTGTGAAAGTGTTGTTCTATGCGCCCTACGAATGGGAGCATATGCCAGCGGACACGTAAATGATGGAATCGCAACTTAATCAGCTTTTATAGTCCAAGATATGACGATATCTTTGGAGAAGAACGAGCCTTCATGAATGGATGCACCTTTAATCAGTGTTGTCCAGTGTGGTCATCTGGCAATATTGACGTCCGAAATACTGCCTGTGAAATATAAGTGTTATACAGCAAAAATAGTGCAACGATTAGGCCTTACCTGTTGAACATTAGTATGGGCATATGGCATGGCCTATATGGTAGTTAAACCAGTATTGCCTGATAAATGGGCGTATAAAACGGTGTTATTATATAATGCATTAAATATGTGACTCAATTGCAAAATATATTGGTCTTTATGGGCTGCATCGGCTATAACGTAACAACATATTTTTATATATTTAATAATTCTTATATGGAGCCAATTGAAAGTGCTGCCATTTCGGAAATCTCTTAAATCTATGTTTAACGGTTAACTCCAGTTTAACTAAACACTATTTGCATAGTCTTTTGGATTGATAATTAACGTTACCAGTCTGACAATGTTGACCAGTATATCCAGGAGGACACGAACATCTGTACGAAGAGAGCGAGTCAATACATGTCCCTCCATGCAGACAAGGGGAACTCCAACAGTCGTTAATATCTGAAATATGAAAAAAAAAATTTATAAAGAAACACAGATTCAGTGTAATCATTAATTATATTCGTCAAACTTTCGGCCATTCCTCGCGATTTTTGGAACCGATAGTACGACGCTTATAAACTAGCTTTAACTTTCTCGAATTAGCTGAGCAATAATAATGTATGCATTATTTAATTTAAATCGACCAATCAGCGCCTCCATTATTATGATTCCTATTAGAATACCGATAACCTGTCAGGGAATTTAAATCCCAGTGATTCTTCACATCATCAATTTTCAGGGATTTTTTTTATAAATCTGACAAATCTTGAATGTACTTGCTTCATTCGATCACAGCATGTGAAAGCAAGGAAACGAAAATAGTTGTGAACCGAATAACTCTTAAGTATTGTGCACAATATCTAGCTTGTACAAAATAAATAATCCTGTTTGTGATAGTGACGCCCCCTATTCACAACGTATAAAAAGGGCGGAGGATCCATTTACCATATTTATTGTTGTTTTGTTTAAATGGTACAGTTCTTTAAGAAATATATTTCTTTCTGGAAATGTTGAATAATATATTATTTATAGCGATTACTATAAAATCAACTAGAATTTGTGAAGCTAAACGCTCTGGGGAAAAAGCTGAGTAATATCAGATAGCTCTCAGGGAAAACCAAAGCAAAACTTACATTAATTGGACTAATAAGATAGCAAATGGTACAACAGTGCCTTGGTCAAAATGAACCTATTTGAGTCTTCTTTCTAACAATTATTAGTTTTTAATCCCTTGCTCACATTTCGATAAATATTTATTTCAACAATAATTATCCATGTATGAGCTGAAAATTTTAGATAAGGAAATAAAGTTTACAAAATGTACAATACATAAAGCATGGCATATATGGCAAATCTTTACACTGAAATATGTTTCCGATTGTCAATATTTGTACCAGGTTATTTAGAATTAATTATTAATATTTTGCATTGATGCTGTTTTACTTACTTGTCGTACAGCAAGTCCCTGAAAATCCGTCGAGACATTTGCAGAATTTACTGCAAGACGCTGACGAGGACAAATTGTCCATGCAGACCATTCCTCCATTGTAGCAGATGACGTTACAACATCGGTCCTCAAAACTCTCTTCTTCTTTCAGGTTACATTTAACCATGCATTCGGCCAGCTTGGTCCTAAACGGGCAGCACACGGACCGAACTCTTCTCTGGTGCCCGCCACCACAAGTTTGGCTGCAGCTTTCCCATGGTTGCCATGGCAGCCAACTACATTTTTGAATACACATGCTGCATCCTGTGATTTGAAAACTACATTAAATTCCAATAGCTGAATAAAATAATTTGTTTCAAATTGCATATGAATTTGTATGTGATGTATTTACAAATGGTCGCTTTCAAATAACGGGGTAACAATGTTTTGCCTAGTTCAGAGTTATCTCTCTTTTGTTCATTTAGTTAATCAAATTGTGAGAAAGTCGTGATCTGATAGAATGTCGAGTCTTATCCTTACAGCACGAAACATGTAGTCGGGATTGGGTAGAATGTCGAGCCTTTTCCACAGAGCATAATGCAGGGATATGGACAGATTGTCAAATTTACTCCATGAAGTGTGATCTGGGAATATGTACAGAATGTAGAGTACAAGTGTATATAAATAGAATTACAGTCAGTGATCGATGCAGTTATAATTTAAAGTGGAGATAATATGACCATGTTGAATGATTACAAAGTGTTTTGGGGAATAATTGTGAAAATTAGCGGGAAAAATTGTAAAATAATAATTCAATCGTATAAATATGAACACAATAAAAAAGTCAAAATTGTATTTTGTATGTATAGGGTTATTATAGATATTCATAAATACAAGAACAATGCATAATGTTTCTTTCTATGAAATAGTGTAGGTGTGGGTAACAAATGGGAAATGTGGAACGAAAAGAGAATATATATTAAACAGTAAAAAAAAGAAATAGAAATTGCGAAACACACACACAAACACACACACACAAAAACGCACACCTTAACTATAAATGAGACATTAAAAAAATAACTTTATAAAATAATTAAAATAGTTAAACTAGTTCCCTATTATTAATGATATACAACATAACAGAATGTATCATATACTTGTCAACCGCTCCGGT